>RJWT010044339.1:0-11802 GCA_004365215.1 Cuniculus paca
CGCCCGTCGCCTCTTCGCGCACGACCCGGATCAACGCGAGACGGTCTGTGGGGCTGGTTGCGATGGGGGTGAGCGTCCGGGTGCTGCGGGGAGCCTCTGGGCATCTGCAGGAGCTGTAGACAGGGCTTCGAGGGTTGCGGGCCAGTCCCCCGCGTTGGCACGCAGTGACATGTTTCAGTTATCAGAAGGCAGCATTCAAAGAGGAAATAGCCGGCAGAATTGTAATCACGGCGCTCTGCACACCTGTACGACTAAAGACATTGTCCACCCGTGGTTTAGGTGGTTCGGGATGGCAGCTAAGTTACTGAGCTCTTTTTTTCATTTAGTAAATGTCGGTCATAGAAGGAGTTGTGTCTGTGAAGCTGGAGCAGTTCAGGTCGGCTCTCCTGTTCTGTTGTCACCTGTTGTTAGGGATGCCTGTCCACGGAGAAGCAGCACCCGGACTTTGGAAGTCAGTCGAGGTGGGACTGCTTGGCCGCAGGGTTTGTGTGCTCCAGAGAGACGGCGGGGTGGGCTTGTGCGAGATAGCTGCTCTGAAATTCTCAGGCCATACTGCCTGTCGACTCTTTCTGAGTCAGCTAAGGCATTCGAATTGAAAGCGAAAAGAAAGGAAATGGGAAGTAACAGGACAGGACTGAAAAGTGAAGGAACAGCCAGAAGAGAAAAAGCATAGGTGCAGAAGGACCGCAGGAAAACTCAGCCATGCAAAGCAAGGCGATGTTCTGTGAAGCTTTCTTTCCTGTTCAGCACTGTCTCAGGTCGCTGTGTGTAGGTTTTGCTATTTCCTCACGGCACGGTGCCCAAACTCAGGGAAAGGCAGGTGCAGGAAGGAACCGTGGCAGTGTGTCATCAGATGTGCACACGCAGAGGTGGACAGCCTGCCTCCTGCAGTAGTGCCCGTGTCCCCACGTGTTCACACACCTGTGGTCCTCTGTAGACCGTAGCCCTCTAGAGCCTTGTTTATAAGCCATGGAAACACTCACAGATGCGAGTGCGGCTGTGTACTGTCTGAAAAGAGCTATTTCTTCTCTTCAGTAAACTTTTCTTTCTACTTAATGATTTTAATTTCCTGTTTTTTTATCAGAAGAAAACAGTGGGGCACTGCTGATAGGTAGATCTCAGGGCCATTGTGGTCACTTCTCTCTGCCCTCTTCACCTCATTCCTGCCCGCTGTGCACCTTGCTTCCCAGAGTGCTGCCCCTGATCTTAGTTCAGTGTTTCCTGGGCTCTGCTGTCTTGTTTGTAGTTACAGCTTCCAAATGCTGGCACCACCCAGTCTGGGTCTAAGTGCTTCAGGCAGTTAATCCCTTATACTAGGGATTCTGTGGTGGCACTGTTGACTTTTTGGGTCAGCTAATGCCTCCATGCTGGGCTGTTGGCGTACATTAGGGGACAGTACTGTAAGTGTGGCGTTATGAATATATGTGTATATATAAACTTTTTAACATTTTCACTCATGAAAAATTTACTAATTCACAGCAGAGGTATGTTAAGTAGAGTTATGATTCGAACTTGATAATAGCTTGTATTTCAGATTTGATATTACAAATGTAACCATTAAAATAGGATCTTAATTCTTTTGGAAAGAAGCCAGTAGAAGTGACCTCTTGAGAGTAATAGCAGCAGTGTAATTAAGCACTTCCCTTGGGGGTGGACACACTGGTGGGAGTTAGACTGCTGTGCCATCAGTTGCCAGTGGTGTGACGTCACGCAGGTCACTAGACCTAAGCCCTGACTCCCTCATCTCTAAAGTAGGGGCGATGGCGCCTGTTTAGAGAGTAGCAGTGACAGATTGCAGCCACGTCAGGCTGTTGCTGAAGGTACATATTGTATCGCCAAAAAGTATTAGTAAAATATGAAGTAATGTATTTTAAAAATACTTCTGTCCTCGGAAAACATGCTTTTAGCAGCAGTACATGATACTGCATTTATTTCGAGGGCTTTGTGCTGTAAACTCTCAGAGTTTAAAGGCTTCGCACTCTCTCGTAGGATGGCCCTGAAAGGCATGTTCCGGGGTTTGGCTGGCTATGAAAGGACAAGGATGAAAGTGATTTACATTGTAATGCTGCACCAAGTAAAGCTCAGCATGGACGTGTGCAGATTTGTTCAGATTCTGTTTTCTGAGGTCCTGTCAGCAGCCTTCTGTGGTAAGAAAAGCAGTTTTAAAGCTTGCTTTGTGTAAGGGGGACTTTGGTGAGTGTTAGAAATACAGCAGGGCCAAGACAGTCTGTTAAAATTGAAGTTGTTCGTGTCTAGTTTTAATTATACATAGCAGATTCTTGACCCAGTAGAACAGTCATATTCAACTGTTCTGAAACACTTTGAATTTGGTACTTGACACATTTTGACAGGAAAACTCTGTCCTGGTACTTGTCATTTGTTTGATACTCCAGCTGTAAGCTAGGATTTGTGGTTGATTGCCTCGTGATTTGCTACCCTTTCCAACCAAAACACTTTGTTTGGTATTCATTGTTTTTGGTCCTCCTGAGGTATCTCAGCACCAATTAACGGTGGGTACTGAGGTACTGCTCTCGATTGTCGTGCTGTGGCACATTCCCGGAGCTGTTAATGCTGAACCATCTCAGGGTAGGCAAAGAGGCTGGCGACTCTTCTGTTTATAAGATTTGTACACTTCTGTGCTTGCCCATTAGGTAGGTAGAAGAGTGGGGCCTACAGCATAGTATTATAAACAGCCGTATTTTGTCACTTTTTGTCCCCTCCTGCCTACTGTGTGGGGCCAGTCTTCTGCCATTCATCATCTTGACTTTTCTGGTTGCTCTTAGATAACACAAGCCATCCTTCAGTAACTAAATCACAAAGTCTGTCTTGATTACTTTTTCTTCCTTGCTGAGACAAACACCTGACAGCAAAGTGAAGCAAGGAAAGGTTTATTTAGCTCACAGTTTCTGGGGATTTTGGTCCATAATCAGCTGGCTCCAGGGCAGGGTGGCGTGGCACTGGGGCAGCACTTCAAGGCAGCAGCCAGAGCAAAAGGGCGCAAAAGAGCAAAAGGGCAAAACGGCAAGCCTCTTCTCCACCCTTATATTGTACACAGGCCACCTCCCCTCCACCTTCAGGGTGGGTGTAGCACTCACTAAATGTCCTTGCCTTCCTTTGCACAGAATGAGGATATTTACAAAGTAAGAACCCTGGCTCCCTGCTGAGTCTCTCAGTCAAACTCCTAACCTTCTCAAGTTGACACATTGTATTAACCATAAGAGGTAGGTTGAAGAGTGGGGCCTACAGCATAGTATTATAAACAGCTGTATTTTGTCACTTTTTGTCCCCTCCTGCCTACCGTGTGGGGCCAGTCTTCTGCCATTCATCATCTGGACTTTTCTGGTTGCTCTTAGGTAACACAAGCCATCCTTCAGCAAGTAAGTCACAAAGTCTCAGTCTGTTTGTTAGAATGTCCAATGCCGACAAATCCAAACTCCAGAGCAGCCTACCTTTTCCTGTGCGTCAGGCCTGCCCGAGAAGCCTCGAGGGAAAGGGCTTCCCTGACCCTTGGCCTGGGACCTGGCTTTTCTGTTCTTCCTCTGCTGTCCTGCCAGCTATGGGAGAAGGAATGGGAAGAGCGTGGAGCCGCAGACTGGTGCTGGATTGGTTAGGAGACCAGGTTGTGAGCCAGCTTGTGGGCCGTGACACATGTCTTCCACCTCCCCTGCTTGAGATTTTTACCTGAAGTTCCTTGACAGTGAAACTGCAGCTAAATTCCATCTGCTTGCTTCTCTTTGCTCCCTCCGAGGGGCTGCATGACCTGCACCCCCAGTCCGTCAGGGTCTCTTCGTGCTTGGCTTGAGTGTTGTGACTCTGTCCCAGCAGGGCATCATACTGCAGACTCTTGTTCTCATGCCTCAGAGTTCCCGGGGTGTGCAGGCGCCACATCAGACGTCCTCAGGGTCAGGACGCATGTGCAGTGTGCTCGTGGAGCGTCGTGTAGAGCCTTGCAGCCCGCGCTGTCCCTTGACGGGCCAGGCCTCTCTCACCCTGGCCTTTGTGAGGCGGGGAACCTCAAAGTCCGCTGTGGTCTCCTGGAAATGTCTTCCTAGTGCGAGCGCTGGGAGGGTAGCACCATTCAGCACTTTCTCCGTGCTACCTCCTTGGAAAGTCTTAAGAATTTTTTGTGTGTGTGCCGAGGATCAAACTCATGACCTCATGCTTACCAGACAAGCAGTTGAGCCTCTGAGCTAAATCCCCGGCCCAGTTTTAAGAGTCTTTCTACACCAGTTTCAGAAGGCTATTTGTGTTGTCCTTGCTTCTCAGTAGAATAACCCTTTTAATAACCTGTTACATTAGCTTTGCATTAAGGCCTCTAGTTTACCAGTGTACGGATCAATAACAGATACGGCAAGTACGTTTATGATGAAGTGCAAGCTTCCAGAGGACAGAAGGTGGTTTTGTTTGTCACATTTAGCATCATTAAGTTTTTCTTTTAATACCCGGTTTACAATCCTGGAACTGCCCTCATCCACCTAGCTTCACTAGAATTTCCTTACTCTGAATTATTTACTATATTTATTATCTGAACTTCTTACATGGTGCTTAATTATGCACACTTGCAAATGTGGCTCGTTGTGTTTATAGATGTTTCCCTGATTTGACTAGATATTCACGTTTATTGGTTGCCATTAACCTGCTTCAAAAAGTTATTTCGTAATATACTTACATTTTGATATAAAAATAAAAATATGAAGCACTTGGTCTAAAATGTAAACATTTGTGATTTCAGAATGTTGATAATTGAGATACTAGTTTCTTAGCAAGTATTTTTAAATTCTTAGGATCATTTAATGTTATCTCTTCTTTTATTATATCCAAAACCAGAATGTGTTTATGTAATACTGAAACCAGTGATTTTTTTTCAAACAGTTGTTTTCTCTACTATATTAAATAAAAGCAACTTTTATTGCTTTTCCTAAACGGTTGGTTTGAACTACCCAGCTGCCTTGCAGAGTAATGCGTAGTTTTGCTTGTGGCTTGGGTTTTGAGCTAAGCTGACTCACAGAGTGACAGTTGGCTGTGCCTCGGCGTGGCCCCGCACACACCCTGCAGCGCCTTTTTGTTTTCTTGTTGCATTGCAGCTTTGTCACTCTCTTGGAGTAGCTTGGATGTAAACTTTTTGTCATCAGTCACTGGATAGATTAGTTTCTTGTATTTTAGTAATGAACTCAAAAACATAATATCCTAAAACTTAGAGGTGGTAAAAAACTAAACCCTCTCATTTGGTGCAGGAATTGAGGGTCCAAAGTTATGTATTTTAAGATTGCGCCCCTGTCGTGTCCAGCACAGCTCTCAAAAACTCCCCGGGGAGACCATGAAGAAAAGAAGGCAAGAGTGAAAATGCAGAAAGCTGAGGTCAGGTGGAGCCCTCTCTCTGGGTGGAGGAAAGAAGCCGCCAACGACTGCAGGCCGTTACGTGTACACGAGGCAGGTTGATGTCAGGTGAAACTCTGCTGCCTAACAGCTTGTTTGCCAGGCTCGCCTCAGCCACCTGGCATTCTTGGGGCTGGATCAAGCTTGTTTACCTGGTTCTCCTCGGGTGTCTTGCTTTCTCAGGACCCGCCTTGCTCCTGCCTGGCTCAGCTGCTCCCCGCGCGTCCCCTGCTGGCAGAACCTAGGCTCAAGCCCAGGTCACTGGATTGGGCTAGGAGGTGGGGATGGCTGTCCTTGTGGTCTCCTTTCTCTGTCTGCTTTCTTCCTAATGCTAGTTGTTCAGTAAGAGGTCATGGAGTTGTTGTTGTTTCCCTGTTGGAGCCATATTACCATGTTTTGCCTACCAGCTGACTCAGATTTTTGATAACAGTGAGACCAATGTGCCACTCCCATTCACTGCCCTAATGTTCTGGCTTTGTAGATCATGTGTTTTGTAATTTTGGCTTGATAACTTTGTAACGGTGTGTGTGTGTGTGTGTGTGTGTGTGTGTGTGTGTTCTTAAATAAATGCCATCTTTTCATGTTTCAACACCATTTTGGGCTCCTGACAGCCTCTGCTCACAACATGATGGGCAGCTCATCCAGCAGTAACCTTGTTTTCTGTTCACTTCTGTTGGAACCACCTTATTTATTTATTTATTATTTTAAAGAGAACAAAACCAAGCAAAATTATAAAGCCAATCAAAATAAAACAGTGAAAGTGATACAGAACCTCAAAACAAGGTAATAGGAAATCAACAATGGCAACCATAATGCCTCTTGTTATCTTCAAAATAGTTGCCCATACCATCAGACCTAATAAAATCAAACAAAACAGAACAGAATAAAGTCAATCAAAAGAAAACAAAGAAAGTGATACAGGGCTTCAAAACAAGGCAATAGGGAATCAACATTGGCTACCATATCTTGTTATCTTTGAAATAGCTGTCCATGCCATCTAATATAATAAAATCAAATAAAACAAAACAGAATAAAACCAAACCAAACAAAACAATGAAAATGATACAGGACTTTAAAACAAGATAATAGAGAATTAACAATGGCTACCACCTTCAGAAGGAGATTCCCCCCCCAGTTGCTGTATTGCATATTGTCATCCTCTAAATAGGTACTACCAGCTTTAGACATGCAAAGTCAATCATACAATACGGGCATTAAGTTGTTGTTGTTTTTTTTTTTTTTTTTACTTCAGTGGCTATCATCTCAGCCTGTGTTTCTCTGAATCAGCTGGTTGCTTATGGGTGGGGGGAAGGGGTCAGCACTTTTTGTCTCCCAGCCCATGTACCATCTGGCTCTCAAGAAGGAGTTGGCATCTTCTTGATTTTCTTCCTGAGATGCATGGCTGCAACTGGCTCACAGGAAGGGGTTGACCTGGCCCATGACTGCCACTGGCTCATAGGAAGGAGTGGGACCATCTTATTTAATATATACTGTTGACTCGTTAACAGAACTCAGAAAGGAGGCTGTGTGGAGTGAATGGACACTTGGCTGAGGGCAAACTTGGAGCATGGAGTCAGGCGTGGTGAGGGTGGAGCTGCTGGAGGTGGAGGCGGAGCTTTCCTCTGCTGTGTGTAGAGCCCAGCTTGCGTTTGTCAGCTGTCATCAGGCCTGGGTGACTGTGACTTAGTGCCACCCCACACACCCGCACAGGGTTGTGACTGTCACTCTGATGGACTCCCCTGGCCCCTGCTGATGAGGAGAGTGGATGGCTGTGGGTGCGGGAGCACTTAACTTCTATGCTGGTTGCCAGTCTCCTTGTGGTCACCCTGCAGTCACTGGCCCAGGGTAAAGTCACATCGAGATTCTCTCTCAGTGTTAATTGTGGCCTTTGTGATCAGAACTCAAATCTGCCACATTGCCCTGGCGTAGAAAAAGCCATGAAGTGTGTAAATTATTCCAGAGCATGGAGGAAAAGCTTTCACAGTACAGTGTCTTTAAGCAAAGTCTTATCTTCCACATTCATCATTTGCTTAAAGTGTGTTTGCAGTTGCTGCTTCCCACCATAAACGGTCAGTGTGGGAGTTGGCTTTGTTGTCGTCTAAAGATAACGAGAGATCTTAGTCTGAGGCTGCTGCACATTTGCATGGATGTTTCTGGATTAACCTCATGCAACATGCAGAAACATTTTTGTAAAAGCACAGCTGTAGTTCAGACCCAGAGCATATTTTGGCAGATGGCTGTTCTTGCTGGTTTCTGTCCCGATCTGGGCCTTCCTTCAGTGACCTTCAGGGTGTGTAGGTTCAGTGTAGTGTGTGTCTGGCTAGTCCTTGCCCCAGTCACCGGGTGAGTGTGGATGTCCTGATGAGAAGGGACAGAGAGGAGTGCCCCACGCGCAGACCCAGAGTAAACAGCGGGTGGCGGGGAAGTCAAGCCCTTATTCCAGTGCAGCTCTCAGGTCTGTGAGCACCCTCATCCTTCACCCTGACTCAGCTTTGCTGTTTGCTTTTTTCCTACTCCTTGCCTGTGGAGCATTGCTAGAGAAAATTACAGACTGGCAGTCACACACCCCGAAGCTCTCCACGCCCACTTCCCTGGACCTGTGAGTGTGTTACATCCTGTCTGCAGATTTGATTTCATTCAGGATTTTGAGGTATCCCTGATTATCTGGGTAGGGAAATGGAGCCCCAGGATCCTCCTCAGCAAAAGTGGGGCAGAAGAGTCAGCAACAGAACAGGGGACGTGGAGATTTCTGTTTGCTGCCAGCACTGGGTTTGGAGATGGAAGGGGCCATGAGCCCAAGAGTACTGGTGGCCTCCAGGAACATCTCCTCAAGGGCCTCTAGAGTTACGCCCAGTGAAATGCTTTTCTGCCTGTGACCCCTAGGTTTGAAGGTTACACCACTGACCTTGTGATAAACGGGGACAGTGGCAGTAGGAAGCACTTAGGTAGGTCTGGTACAAGAACTTCTACGGCTGTCCACAAAAGTATGATGTCCAAGTTCGTCTGATCACTCAAGTGTTGTTGATCTCTGGACAATTGTGTCATCTCTTCTTTCTCTGCACTTCTTAGGTTGACTGCGCTCTGTTTTACTGAGACTGCCAGGGCTGTCAAGCTTACGCTGTTTGTCTGTGGTGTTACTGGGGCCATTCATCCTTGTGAGAACTTTGTGCCAGGTGTGCAGTACTGTATACCCATGATCCCAGCGACTTGGGAGGCTGAGATAAAAGGATCACAAATTCAAGGCCAAAGGTCTGCGATGTAGTTAATTTAGAGCCAGGCCCTAGGTTCAATCCCCAGTACTTGAGACCCAACATAAATTTTCTCCTGGGCTGTCTTGCTGCTTCTGTCTTAAACAGATTACTCCTCACAGGGACTGTGGGAATCTAGGGAACTAGTTGAGGAGCTGTTTAATTAAGTAGTATTGGTAAACAGTTATGAAGCTCAGAACGAAGGTGATGTGCTCAGAGAGGTTAGAGCTAGAGGTACGTTTTGGAGACCATCTTGTCAGGACTTTGCAGCAAGTATCTCAGCACACTGAGATACTTGATGGGTTAGAGGGAGCAAGTGAGGAGTGGTGAAGTGGAGCAGCCTGAATGCACTTGGCTGTGTGCTGAGCCCTGCGGCTCTGCACCAGAGACTGGGGCTTGAACCTGGATCTGCCTGCTGCCTGCCCTGTTGTCCTTCGCCAAGATGGCGTCAGGTGGCCTGGCAGATGCCTGTGTGAGTCAGCTAGATGTCAGGTACAGTGAAGTGCGGCTCCCCTGGGGTGAACCCAGCAGGGCCCAGAGGATGCTGGCAGCTGATCTGGCTGGTGATTTAAATGTGGCTCAGGGGGTCCAGGCACTGTGATAGAGGTGGTGGGAGGATGGGGGTGGGACAGCTAGATGAAATGGGGCCCCTGGGTCAGAGTGCAGAATCTCACAGGCCCAAGGGTTTCTTTAAAAAGAAGCAACTCAAAAATTATGGGTATTCAGCAAATGTTCAGCACAATAAATTTTTAAACCAAGAAGTGATGTATTCAAGTCACTATTTGATCAAACTGTCTTTTCTAACTTATTTATATAACATTTCTGCAAATTTTATCATAAATTAGTGTGAACATAAGTAAAAATACGAATATTCTGCTGTTCACTTGGCATATAGAATTTTTTTTTTTTTGTTGCCCTGGGGATTGAACTACAACCTTACAGTTGCCAGGCAGGCAGTTAGGCTGCTGAGCTAAATCCCCAGCCCTTGTCTTTTTGAGACAGGGTCTCACTATGCTGTTCAGGCTGGCCTCTGAGCTCACTTTGTAGCCCAGGCTGGTTTTGAACTCAGCTTCCCGAGTGCTGGGATTACAGGCGTGAGCCACCACGCCTGGCTAGAATTCCTTTTTAAAGGGCTGGGATTTAGCTCAGTAGTATAAGCGCCTGCCTTTCAAGGACAAGGTCATGAGTTCCATCCCTGGTACCAAAAAAAAAAAATTCCTTTTTAAGGTTTACTACCTTTTAATACTTAATCTCATGTCTGAAAATGACATTTCATGAAATCTAATATCTAATATCTTTTAGAAAACTAACATAGAAATTATTTAAGGAAAGAGGGAGTGTGAGTTAAGGACAGCCTACCCAGGACTTGTTTTGCTCTGTCCTGTGTGGGGCCGGTCAGCACCCTGTGAGCCACTCGGGCCAGGCTGAGGATCAGGCCACAGCTCTCCCATAGCAGATCCCCATCCGACAGGTGGGTGGGACTATGGACCTGACACAAGGTAGTACTTGGTAAACCTGAGTTTGACCTGAGTGAAAGTGTGTCCTCTGCCAGGCACAACTGCCTTTACCATGGGGGAGCTAGGGGAACTAACGGCCCCATCCCCAGTGGACCCATGTGGTTCTTGAGAGGACTGTATGACAGTGGTCCTCAGCACCTCAAGCAGCGAAAATAAAGTTTAAAAATTCGTATTGTTCATGACTGTGTTAAGTACATAGTATGTCACTTAATCATCATATGACTGTGTGAAGCAGACAAACCAACCTGAGGCTTAGAGATGTGTAAGGCAGCTTTCCCAGAGCTATAGGGTTCTGAGTAGGAAACTGCCAGCACCTCTCTGCAGTAGGTCTGGAATCCAGGAATAGCTGCACTCAACTCCAAGCACACCGTGGAAAGGTGTGGATGGTGTGAGCGGCGCCTTCCCCTGCCTCCCATTCCGACCAGGCACAGCCGCCGTCCTCAGCATACCCTCAGGCAGCTGTGAGCTCTCTTCTGCACACCACCCGGCTCTGGCTCCTCAGTGGCCTTGTACACCTCCTTCCATGCCGGACCACCCTCTCTGCAGCCACGTCTCTCCTGATGTGCTGTGTCTCCTTTCACCGAAGGAGTCCCGGCTCCCTCCCAGGATTCTGCCTTTTCCCTAGCCAGACAGAGACACTGTGCGTTGCGCTCACTGTCACACCTTTCATCAACCAGAGCTCCTACCTGGAGGCTTTATCATGCAGCTCTGGTCACAGCTGTTACCCCGCCCCCCTTAACTTAATGGAATTGTGGGAGTGAGGCCTGCTGGCCCCTCTACCTTTCTGTTGCTTTTCACTGTCATGGGGTTGCTGCCCATGGATTTAGCGAACATCTTAGCCTCACAGTTTTTGACCTTTTCAAATTCTGTAATCTTCATCTTTCCTCAGGCTTCTCATACACGTTTTCCTCTGAATCTTAAATTGCATTAGCAGTCCCAGGGAGGCCTTCTGTAAGCATTTGTTGATTAAATGAGTGAATTTCTTAACTTTTCAGTTCTCTCTTTTTTAAAGTTTACCCATTCTGCAATCCCTTTGGTCTTTCAGCCCTTTCATTTCCCCGTTCTTCAGCCCCTTCTTTCTTCACTTCATGCTTTATGTGTTCTAGACTACTTGCCACTGCATTCCGCAGAACGAGCAAGAGGATCGCGCTGGGCGTCAGATGTATGCTGTTAACGGAGACTTTTTCTATGGTGCCAGTTATTAGGGACTCCTGCAATCAACCCCAATGTCCTGCCAGGTGTTATGGTGCACAGCAAGAGAAGAAAAGATCAAGAGACAAAATATCGGTGTAGCAGAGAACTGGGATGACCAGTTGTTCGTGGGGAACAAAAGGCTGTGAGGAGCCAGAACCTTGGTGTTTGTTATTGGGGAAAGTGACAGCTGTGGCTAGGCAGGCAAGGCTTGTACCAGAGGGAACAAAGCATTCTTGTAAAAGGAACAGAACAGCCAGATTTAGGTTACAGTTAACAAGTAACCTGCTTTGTGGCCAATTCTGGGAAGCGGTTCTCCTCTGGAGTCCTGCAGGCCTCAGCAGAGACCTTATCTCATATCTTAGCCCCACAGTATCACAGCACATCTATCTGAGCTCAGCCACAGCCATTGATAACCAACAGTGCTGGTCCATCATCAGCTGCCTGCCTTCATGAAGATGTGTACACAG
>RJWT010044340.1:0-11813 GCA_004365215.1 Cuniculus paca
GATTTTCAAAGTAGGTATTCATGATCTTCTGAATTTCCATGGGATCTGTAGTAACTTTACCCTTTTCATTCCTCATTGCATGAATTTAAGTTTTTGATTTCTTTTTCTGATAAGGTTGACTAGAGGTTTATCAATTTTATTTATTCTTTCAAAGAACTAATTCTTCAATTCATTAAGTCTTTGTGTTGTTTTCTTGGTCTCAATTGTGTTAATTTCTGCTTTGATCTTTATAATTTCCTCTCTTCTATGAGCTTTGGGCTTGACTTGCTCTTCTTTTTCTAGAAGCTTGAGGTGTAGCATTAGGTTGTTTATTTGTGCTCATTCTGTTTTTCTGATGTGGCAGTTCATTGCTATATATTTCCCTCTTAGCACCACTTTCATTGTGTCCCACAAGTTTCGGTATGTTGTATCTGTATTTTCATTGAATTTTAGGTATTGTTTAATTTCTTCTTTAATTTCGTCTGTTGCCCACTGGTTGTTCAAGAGGTTGCTATTTAATTTCCATGTGTTTATGTAGGTTTTTCAGGGCTTTTTTGCCATTAATTTCCAACTTCAGTGCACTATGATTAGATAATATGCATGGGATAATTTCGATCGCTTTGCATTTACTTAAGCATGTTCTATGGGCTAATATATGGTCTATTTTAGAGAATGTCCCATGTGCAGCTGAGAAGAATGTGTATTCTGATGTTGTTGGGTGGAACACTTTGTAAACATCCTGTAATTCCTTTTGTTGACAGGTTTGACTCAGCTGTGTTATTTCTTTGCCAACTTTTTGTCTCATTGATCTATCTCTTTGTGACAATGGGGTGTTAAGGTCCCCTATTACAATTGTATTATTGCTTATTTGGTTTTTCATATCTGTTAGTATTTGTCTTACATAGTTGGGTGCTCCCGTATTTGATATATATATATATATATATTTATTAGCTCTTTGTCTTGAATTTTTCCCCTAACAGGTATGAAGTGACCTTATTTATCTCTTTTGCTTATTTTTGGTTTGATGTTCACATTGTCTGCAAACAGAACAGCTACCCCTGGCTTTTTCAAGTTTCTGTGGCATGGAATATTGTTTTCCATCCTTTGACTTTTAGTCTATGAGTTTCCTTTTGAGTCAGATTGAAACTGCATTTTCATTGATGTCTGTCAATCTTATATTGTTTCTCTTTGCATTGTCTTGAAGCTGTTGAATTGTTATTTTATGCTCCCTTGTTATTTTTAAAAGTTCTTTCCTTTCATGATCGCTAGCCGCAATCTAGTCTTCAAGGTCCAAAAGTCTATCCTCAGCTTCATACAAACAGTTTTGCCAGTTTTCAATGGAATGTTTTATTTCCTGGATATCTCTTTGAATATTTTTCATGCATTCTATTTCTTTCCTAAATTGTTCATTCAAGGTTTCCATCACTTTCCTATGCCCCTGTACTTTTCTATCTATGTCTTCTCTAGCTATGCTGACCAATTCCTTTATTAAGGTTATCATTTCTTTCTTTACCTGAGAGATGATTTTTAATCTGATTTCCTCTATAGACTCATGGATTTGTTTCTTTATTTCACTTGCTGTCTTTTCAGAAATTTCAGGTGTATGACTTGTATTGTCTTCTGTTTTGATATCTCCTGTACTTGTTCCTGGTGGACTAGTTGTTTGAGATTGCATTTTGCTTTTTCATTTTGTCATTTTCACCTCTTGTGTTAATATTTTGGTCTTTTGAATCCCACTAGTTTGAACTGATTGTCATTTGTGTCTTAGAGTCTTATTGTATGGTCGATGTTTGTCCAGTTGGTGGGTCCCACAATGAAGGGGAGTGGCCAGTCACCTGAGTTCCTCCTGCAGGGCCTGTTCGATGAGACCTATATTCTTCCTAGGCTGACTAGCCTAGGAGTATTGATGTAAACCAGCGCTTAGCTCCTGTTGTTACTGCGGCTTTAGCCTGTTCCAGCTTGCCAGTTTTACCTGGCTATAATGTGTGCCTCAGCTCAGATTGTACTTTGTCACTGGGGTTCTCCTAGGCCTTCTCAAGTTCCTCTGGGATGGGGAAGCCCTTGTCAGTGCTCTCTGCAATTCACCTGGTGTTGTCTATAGTGGAGAAGGACTCACCCACGCTCTTGCTGGGCACTCACTAAAGTCCTACATTGGAATGGAGGGTTTGCTGCTGCTCCTGTTTACCCACTAAGGTCCCCTAGTTGAGGGGGAAACTCACTGCACTGACACAGGCCCACTGAAATCTTCTGTGTTGGTGTGGGATTACTGAGGTTTCCCCCAGCCCACTAGGGTTCTGCAGGTGGTAGAAGGAGTTGCTGATGGTTCCTAGGCTGCTGAAGTCTCTGGGATGAGGGGGAAGGGTGGCCGATGATCCTACTCACCTGCAGGTCTCAGGGTTGGAGGAGGCATGAGGCCAATAATCCTGCCAGCCTGGAGGTCTCCAGGGTGGAGGAGCTGTGCACCCATGTTTATAGCTGCACAATTTGTAATAGTCATATCTTGGAAACAACCCAAATGCCCCATCAACTGAGGAATGAATAAAAAAAGATGCAGCATTTTTATAAAATGGAGTACTGCACAGCTATAAAGAAGGATAAACTACAGTTTTTTTAAGGTAAATGGATGCAACCGGAGACTACACTCATAAGTGAAATAAATCAGACCCACATGTGTAAATACCATATTGTCTTGCTAGTGTAGTAAACTGAAAGTAAATAAAATCCAAAAGTTATAATAGGTATAGTGAAAGGGAAAGAAACTGCTCAAAGGGAAATCATATTGCTTGATCAATTTTCCATTCCTGTATCTTCTAACCTGAGCAATTTTTTTGAAGATAACAATATGTAATATAACAACTATTGTTAAATTCCTATCATCTTATTTTGAAATATTGTATGCCTATTTTTATTGTTGCTCTTGGCATCATTTGGCTTTTGTTGTTGCTTTTTGGTTTGTGTGTTTGCTTGATTGCATTTAATTTTTCTGTGCTTTTTTTCTGTTTAAAATAAAAAAGATTGAAAAGTTTGTCTTTCTTCCATTGAATGTGTACGGCACCTTTGTCAAAGATAAGGTGGCTCAATATGTTGAAGTTGTTTCTGCATCTTCTAAACTTTGTCATTGTTCCCTGGGTCTGTTTTCTTTTTCTTTTTTCTTTTTTTGCCAGTACCATGCTGTTTTTATCACAGTAGTTTTATAGTATTATTTCAAATCAGAAATTGAGATGCTGCCTAACTTGCCTTTGTTGCTGAGAATTGCTTTTGGTATTCTAGGCTTCTTCAGGTTCCAAATGAATTTTAGGATTGTTTTCTCTAATTCTGTGAGACATGCTGATAGAATTTTGATTGGAATTGCATTAAATCTTTGTAACAATTTTGGAAGTATTGCCATTTTGACTACATTAGTTTTTCCTACCCAAAACCCAGGACTACCTTTATATTTTCTGATACACTTTTTGTTCTCCTTTTCCCAAGTAGCTGAGTTTTCTATGTAGAGATCTTTTACATCCTTCATTAGATTGATTCCTAGGTATAACGTTTTTAGCACCAAACTTTTTTTACAAAGCACTAAGAGAAGCTAGTGGTGTAACTGTCTTCACTATCTTGCGTATGCATATATTTTTCCTATTCCCTTTCTTCCTTTATCCTTTCCCCCTTTACAGTTTGTCTTTTCTTTTGAGTAGTTCGTCCCCAATTCACAATATCTATTGCACATTTTCATACTATTTACTTATTCAGTTTTTCACACAAATGAGACAATATGTGTAAACATATTTGTCTGATTAATTTCACTTATGAGTATGGTCTCGAGTTGCATCCATTTGCTTATGAAGATCTCAAGTTTATCCTTGTTTATGGCTGAGTAGTACTGCATTATATAAAAAATCATTTATATTCATTCCTCAGTTGATAGGCACCTGGGCTGTTTCTAAGATTTAGCTATTAAAAATTGTGCTGCTATGAACATGGGTGCATATATATCACTGTGGTATGATGTTTTTAGTTCATCTGGGAAGATACCCAGAAGTGGAATAGCTGGTTCAAAGGAATCTCCACACTGATTTCCACAGTGGTTGTACCAGTATACACTCCCACCACCAGTGGAGAAGTGTTCCTTTTCCCCCACAGCCTCTCCAGCATCTGTTATGGGTTGATATTTTGATGATAACCATTATTTCTGGGGTCAGATGAAATCTCATTGCTGCTTTAAATTGCATCTGTTGAATGACCAATGATGTTGAACATTTTTTCATGTATTTACTTGTCATTTGTATTTCTTCATCTGAGAAGTGCATACAAATCTCAGATGCCCATTTACAGATTGTGTTTTTCAATTTGGGGCATCTGATTTTTTTCAACTCTTTGTATGTTCAAGATAGAAGTCCTTTATTTGTGTGACAACTCAGTATAATTTTTCCCACTCTGTGGGTTGTCTTTTCACCCTGTTGGTGATTTCTTTTGTGTTGCAAAAACTTTTTAGTAAGGTGAGATCCCATTTCTTGATTCTTCATACTATTTCCCTGGCAGTCTGGGTTTTGTTCATGAAGTTTATGAGATTTCTGCCTATTTTCTCTTACCCTAGATTTAGTATTTCACCTTCAATATTTAGATCTTTGATCCATTTTCACTTTAGTGCATGGAGATAATCATGGTCAAGTTTTAGTCTTTGACATGTGGAAAGCTAGTTTTTCCAGCACCATTTATTAGAGACTGTCTTTCTTCCAGTGAACATTTTTGGCTCCTTTGTCAACAGGAAGGTAACTGAGTGTATTTAAGAATGTTTCTGCATCATTTATTCTGTTTGCCTGATTCTCAGGCCTGTTTTTTTTTTTTTGTCATGCTGTTTTTAATCACAGTAGCTTTGTAGTATAATTTCAGGTATGGGTTTGTGATGCCTCCTAACTTGCCTTTGTTGCTCAGAATTGCTTTTGCTACTCTAGGTCTTTTCTAGTTCTAAATGAATTTTATGAATATTTTCTCTATATCTGTGAGGTATATTAATGATAATTTGATTGGGCTTGCATTATATCTGCATAACAATTTTGGGAGTTTGGCCATTTTCACTCTGTTCTTGCTATCCATGAGCAATAAATGTCTATTTTCTGATATCTTCTTTAATCTTTTTTAGAGTACTATAATTTTCACTGTATAGGTCTTTTAAGTCCTTTGTTAGATTGATTCTTTGGTATTTCATTTTTTTGGAAGCTATCCTCAGGGGTGTGCTTTCCCTAATTTGTCTCTCTGTGAGTTTGCTGTTTTTGTAAAGGAATGCTATTGAGTTTTGTGTGTTGACTTTGTATCCTGCTACACTACTGAATTTACCTATTAAATATACCTGTGTTTTGGTGGAATTTTTGGACTGTTTCATGCAAAATGTCATATCATCTGCAAATAATGATAATTTAACTTCTTCCTTTCCCATCTTTATTCTTTTTATATTTTTCTCTTGTCTCATTGCTCTGGCTAATGTTTCGAATACTATATTGAGTAGAAATAGTGTTAATGCACATGCTTGTCTTTTTCCTGGTTTTAGTGAAAGTTTTCAGTTTTTGACCATTTAATATGATATTGGCTATTGGTTTGTCATAGATGGATTTTATAAGATTGAAGTAAAGACCATGTATTCCATTTTCTGTAGGTTTTTTTTCTAATCATGAATGGGTGTTGGACCTTATCAAATGTTTTTTCTGTATCTATTGAGATGATCATGAGATTTCTGTTTTTGGCTCTCTTAATATGGTGTATTACATTTACTAGTTTGTGTATGTTGAAACATTCCTGCAACCCTGGGATGCACCCTACTTGGTCATGGTGTATGATCTTCTTCATGACTTGCTGCATTCTCTTTGCCAATATAATATTAAGAAATTTTGCCAATATATTATTAAGAATGTTCATTATGGAGATTGCCCTGAAGTTTTGTTTCTTGTTTGAGTTCTTCTCTGTTTTTGTAATTAGGGTAATACATGCTTCCAGGAATGACTGATGTACTGCTTCCCTTTCAATTTCTGTGAAGGGTTCCAGCTTTATTGGCATTATTCTATCTGTAAATTTCTTGTAGATTCACCAGTGAGAAGCAGTGGGGCAGTCTCAGTGGTGGCCCTGGTGCGAGCTGAAGGCACACACAGTGAACTTCACCTAGCTGTGCAGCTCAGGACCTCACACACAGCCTGGTGGGGCCTCACCCAGCATCCCCAAACAACCGTGGACCTTTAGAGCATCCCTGGGGTCCTGTCTGGGCTCTGCCCAGTGAATGCAGACAGTAGGGCAGCTTCAGTGGTGTGCCTGGTGTGAGCTGAAGGCATGCACAATGAATTAGACCTAGCCATGGACCCCTGGGTTTTATATTATTTTGTTTTCTTTGAATTTATTGTGTGTGATGGTATGAGCAACTCTTTTGAAGAAAACAAGAAACACTATGGTAGCCATTGTTGATTTCCTGTTGTCTTGTTTTGAAGTCCTATATTGCTTGCGTTGTTCTTTTCTGATCTGCTTTGTTCTGTTTTACTCTTTTTGTTTTGTGCTGTTTTATTCTCTTTAAAAATAATAAGAATTAGAATTCACCAGTAAATCAGTAAGGGCCTTTTTTGTTTGTAAATTATTTATTAGATTTTTTATTTCATTTACTGATATCAGTTTATTTTAAATTTTTATATCTTCTTAATTTTGTTTTAGCAATTTGATTATGTCTAGGAAACTGTCCATTTCTTTCTGTTTTCCATCTTGTTAGAATATAGGTTCTCAAAGTAGGTATTGATGATCTCTTGGATTTCTTTGGAATTCATTGTCATTTCTCTTTTTATTCCTAATTGTTGAATTTGTGTTTTTTATTTCCTCTTTTTAATGAGGTTGGTTAGTGGTTTATCAATTTTATTTATTCTTTCAAGAACCAACTTTGTGATTCATTGTTTTATTTTGTATTGCTTTCTTAGTCTCTATTGCATTAATTTCTGCTCTTATCTTTTCAATTTCCTCACTTTTGTGAGCTTGTGCTTTGTCCTTTTTCTAGAAGTTTGAGGATTAACTGTAGGTCATTTATTTGATCTCATTTGTTTTCCTGATGTGTGAGTTCAACCCTATAAATTTTCTTCTTAGAACAGCTTTCATTGTATCCCATAAATTTCAGTGTGTTGTATCTGCATTATCATTGAATTTTATATAATGTTTAATTTCATGCTTAATTGCCTCTGTGATTCATCAATTGTTCAGTAGAGTGTTGTTTAATTTCCATGTTTTAATGTAGTTTCTGTGGTTTCCTGTGTTGTTGATTTCCAGTTTCATTGCGTTATGGTCAGATAGTATGCATGGAATGATTTCAATTCCTCTAAATTTTCTTAAACATGTTTTGCCAGCTAATATATGATCTATTTTGGAGAAGTCCATGTGAAGCTCAGGAAAATGTATATTCTGATGTTAGGGGGTAAAACATTTTGTAGATATCTACCAAATCAATTTTTTTACAGGCTTGGTTTAAGTATAATATTTCTTTGTTGATTTTTTTTTTTTGTATCTCCTCCACTACAGTCATGTTAGTACTTATCTGGTTTTTCATGTCCATTAACATTTGTGTTATGTAGTTGAGTGCACCAGGGTTTCACACATAAATATTTATGATTGTTATATCTTCTTCTTGGAGTTTTCCCTTAATGAGTGTATAGTAACCTTCTTTGTCCCTTTTGATCAGTTTAGCCCTAAAGTTTGCATTGTCTGCAAATAGAATAGCCAACCCTGTGTTTTTCTGGGTTTCTGTAGCATGGAAAATTGTTTTCCATCCTTTGACTGTTAGTCTGTGAATTTCCTTTTGGGCTAAATGTGTTTCTTGAATGCAGCATATTGTAGGATGCATTCTGCCAGTCTGTTTCTTTGGATTGGTGAGTTGAGATCTCTTACATTGATGGTTATAACTGATATGTATTTGCTTTTCTTTATCATGTTGATTCTCTGTTGTTTGTTCCATGTCTTTTTGTTCTTTTTTTTTTTATTATATGCATCATCAAGAAATCAACCAATAACTAATATTGGAAGGGCTTCAGGGAAAAAGGAACACTTCTCTACTGTTGGTGGAATTATAGACTGATATAACCACTGTGGAAGTCAGTGTGGAGATTTCTCAAAAATCTAGCAATGGAGGTCCCATTCAATCCAGCTATTCCCCTTCTGGGTATTTTCCTAGAATTGAAAACATCATACCACAGCAATATATTTGCACCCACAATTTATAGCAGCACAATTTGTAATAGCTAAATCTTGGAAACAGCCCAGGTTCCCATCAACCAAGGAATAGATAAAAAAGATGTGGTATTTTTATATGGCGAAGTATTTCTGTTCTGTTTAATTGCTTGCCCTGCCTGGTGGCTTCTTTCTATCAGTGTTCCTGTGTTTGTGGTTTGTGTTATCTCTTTCTAGGCCATTCTGTAGAACATCTTTTAGGCCATTCTTTAGAACTGGCTTAGTGATCATAAATTTCTTCTGTTGTTCTCTGTCAAGGAAATATCTAATTTCACCATGAGTTTTGAAAGGTAGTTTTTCAGTGTGGATCAACCTGAGTTGAAGATTGTTTTCCTTTAGGACTTGAAATACTTCACTCTTGATTTTAGGGTTTGTGTGGAGAAATCTACCATGATTCTGATAGGCTTGCCTTTATAGGTGATATGTTTCTTTTCTGTAGCTGCTTTCAATATTTTGTTTTTGTGCTGAAATTCTGGAATCTCAATTAGTATGTGCATTGGTGCAGATTTTTTGGTTATGGTTTTTTGGAATTGTATATGCTTCATTAATTTGTATGTCAAATTCTTTATCCATGTTTGGGAATTTGTCTGCCATTATTTCTGTGAAGGGTTTTTTTATGGTTTTTGCACTGTCTCCAGCTTTCCCCTTTATTCCAGTCAGACTTACGTTGTTCTTCTTTGCTTTACCCTGCAGTTGTTGGATTAATTATTCATGATCTTTTGCTATTTTTAAGATATCTTTCTTTTCATGGTCACTAGTTGCATTCTTGTCTTCTAGATCTGATATTCTACCTTCATCTTCACTCAATTTGCTGTAAACACTTTCACTGTTTTCCTGTATTTCTGTATTTCCTGTATTTCTGTTTGGATCTAGTTCATGAATTCCATTTCTTGTTTATGCTTGGCATTCATGGTTTCCTTCATTCTCTTAATCTCTTCAATTTGCTTATCTTTGTCTGCTTTGATGTCTTTTGTTTTGATATTTTACTTGTTTCACACTTTAGAGATTATTTTTTCTATTTCTTCCATTTGTTTTTTTCACTTCTGCTGCTATCATTTCTTAAAGTTCCATTTGTTGGCATCTGAGTTTCTCTAACTCTTTGAGTTTTGGACTTGTCCTGTGTGGGCTGGGTGTTTGGGATTGTCTTTTGCTTTTTTTGTCTTGTCATTTTCTATTTTATTTTGTTTTCTTGTTGATGCTTTTAGATTTGCGATGTTAAATAGCCTTATCACTAATGTCAAGGCTTTCCAAGGAGGTGTCTGTCCCTCAGAATGTCTCCTCCAGCTGGTACTGCCTTCCTGGGGCAATACAGGGAGCACAGAATGTGGACCCACACACTGCACCACTGCTGACTGGGGGCAATGGAGAAGGTGCTGAGTGTGGACTTACACTCTGCTGACTGGCACCACTGTCTACACTCTGCTGACTGGCACCACTGTCTCAGGGTAATGGAGGTGGCACAGAGTGGGTACCTACACTCTGTTCATCCACACCACCATCCAGAGCACAGTGGAAGAGGTGAAGAGCGCTGACTTACACTTTGCTAGCCATCACCACCATCCCAGGGAAACTGGAGGAAGTGCAGAATGCAGACATACCAAATAATGATAATTTAATTTCTTCCTTTCCTATTGTTATTCTTTTTATTTCTTTCTCTTGTCTAGTTGCTCTTGCTAATGTTTCCAAGACTATTTTGAATAAGTGTGGAGACCATGGACATCATTGTCTCATTCTTGATTTTAGAGTAAAAGCTTTCAGTATTTGTCAATTTAGTATGATGTTGGCTGTTGGCTTGTCATAGGTAATTTTTCAGATTGAGATAAAGGCCACTTATTCCAATTTTCTGTAGGATTTTTTTTATTAAATCATGAATCGGTGCTGGAATTTTTTTGCATCTATTGAGATAATCATTTGTTTTTTGTCCTTGGTTTTGTTAATATGGTGTGTTACATTTATTCATTTATGTATGTTGAACCATCCCTGAATCCCTGTGATGAATCCCACTTGGTCATTGAGTAAATCTTGATAATTTCCTGCATTCTGTTTGCCAGTATCTTATTGAGAATTTTTGCATCAGTGTTCATTAGGGAGATTGGTCTATGGTTCACTTTTATGACTGATACATTGTGAAGTGCTCGAACTGGTGGTTGTGAGTTCTGCACCAACCCAGGGGTGGAGCCGACATACAATGTAAGATGTTTTTCTTCCTGTTGCATGGTTTGCTCTTGCCACTTACAGCCACCATGAATGGCTGCCCCTCAGCCATGCCACCCTGCTTTGGAACCAGCTGAGAATGGACTGAAACCCCCAAAACTGTAAGAAATAAACCTCTCTTTCCTTCACTTTGGGCATCAGGTGTTTTTGTCCTGAAAATGAGAGAAAAGTAACCAAGACAATTGGGTTATTTAGAATTTTATATCTTCTTGATTCAGTTTTGGTAATTCAAACATATCTAGGAATCTGTTAATTTCCTATGTGTTTTCTATCCTATGAAGGTAAAGATTTTCAAAGAAGATGTTGAACTTCTGAATTTTCACAGGATCTGTTGTGATTTCACCCTTTTCATTCCTCAATGCATAAATTTGAATATTTTTTCCTTTTTTGAGAAGGGTGTCTATGGGTTTATCAATTTTATTTATTCTTTCATAGAACTAACTCTTCAGTTCATTAATTCTTTGTATTGTTCTCTTGGTGTCTAATGCATTAATTTTTTTCTCTGATCTTTATAATCCCTCCATTTTATGGGTCTGTCTTGCTTTTATTTTTCTAGAAGCTTGATGTACAACATTAGGTTATTTATTTGTGCTCATTTGGTTTTCCTGATGTGAGAGCTCATTGTTATAAATTTTTCTCTTAGGATTGCATTCATAGAATCCCATAAATTCCTGCAATTTGTATCTGCATTCTCATATAGTTGTAGATATTGTTTAATTTCTTTTTTAATTTCATCTCTGACCCATTGGTTGTTTAGGAGGATGTTATGTAATTTCCATGTTTATGGAGGTTATTTTGGTTTCTTTCAACATCAATTTCCTATTTCATTGTGCTATGGCCAGATAAGATGCAAGGGTTAATTTCAATACCTTTGCATTTACTTAAGCATGTTCTGTGGGCTAGTATATGATCTATTTTAGAGAACATCCCATGTGCAGATGAGAAGAATGTGCATTCTGATGATGTTGGGTGGAATACCCTGAGAACATGTACTAAATCCATTTGTTTACAGGTTTGGTTCAGTTCTGATATTTCTTTGCTGATTTTTGTCTAGTTGATCTATCTTTCCATGATAGTCGAATGTTAAGTTCTCCCATTATAATTGTGTCATGCTTATTTGACTTTTCACGTCTATTAGTAATTGACTTATAAAGATGATTGGTGCTGTATTTGGTGCATACATATTTATGTTTGTTATCTCTTCCTCTAGAAGTTTTCCCTTAACAATTACGCTGTGATCTTTTCCTATCTCTTTTGATCATTCTTGGCTTGAAGTTCATATTGTCTGAAAATAGAATTTTGCTTGTTTCTGGGTTGCTGCTTCATGCAAAATTGTTTTCCATTCTTTGACTATCAGTGTATCAATTTTTTTGAGTCAAATATGTTTCTTGAAT
>RJWT010044341.1:0-11798 GCA_004365215.1 Cuniculus paca
GAAGATGCTTAGTTCCCAGGAAGGCTCTGAACAAAACATGAGGACAGAAGAACTCTGCCTTCCTGGTCTGCTGCCTACAGCAGAGTTGGATCCTTCCATGCTGTTTGTATAAATACACCTGAGTCAGGAGCTGTCAAAGGACAAAGTTAACAGCACTGATAATGGGACAGGCAGAATTATGTGCCACTTGAGGAGGAGCAGTAAGAACATGAACCGCTTCTGTGAAATTCCTACCAGAGATGAGACCTACCCTGAATCCTTGAGAAAACATCAGCTACAAGCCAGGTGTGGTGGTGCACACCTGTAATTTTAGTACTTGGGAGGCTGAGGCAAGAGGATCATCACAAGTTCGAGGCCAACCTAGGCTACATAGTGAGTTCAAGGACAGCTTGAACTACCTAGAAAGACCCTTTCTCCGAAACAAAAAAGACAAACCCAAAATGAGGAACATTCTACAAAATAACTGACCTGTAATATTCCAAATGCCTATGTTTTGAGAGATAAGGAGAAACTGAGGAACATTCCAGCCTTAAGGAACGCACAGAAACGAGACACTTCTGCAAAGTGCCTGATCCTGAGTGCATTTGATGATATGGCTCAGAAAAGATTATGCTATGTGTAGGCCACGTACGCTACATGTTTTGGGAGTAAGAGGAAATCTTGCCTGCAACTTACTCTTAACTTATTCAAGAACGCAGAAGTTCTTCGAATTTTTCCTGTATCTTGTTTTTTGAAATTATTTTTTGAAAATCTCAAGAAGTTCAAGTATACCTAGACTAACAAATTTTCACCACAAAGGTTACATTCAACAAGGCAATATGTCTAATCACCCTTGTATAGCACTGAAAAAAAATAAAGAAAAAAAATGTTTGAAGCATTGGACCTGGTGGCACAAATTTACATTTTTTTTTTTGAAACAGGGTCTCACTGTGTTACTCAGGCTGGTCCGAAACTTCTGGACTCAAGGAATCTTCCTGCCTCAACCTTCCAAGAAGCAGGGACTACAAACATGTGACACCAGGCCTGGCTTTTACATTTGAGATTGAATGTCTATTGAAGTCAGAATCTATAGCACTGTTGTTATGGTTTGTATCTAGATGACCCCCAAAGCCTCATGCTCTCATAGGTGGGGGTTCAGGAGGTCATTTGATCATGGGGATGTGATAATCATCAGTAGATTAATCCACCGATGAGTTTATAGCTATGACATTGGAGATAAGCCTGGTCGGAGGAGGTGGGTCATGGGGGGCGTGGCCTGGAAGCGTCTGTCTCCCTCCCTCCTCCCTTATCTCTCTTCGCTTCTTGTCGGCCATGCCATGAACTCTTTCTCCTCTGCCATGATGCCCTGCCATGCCATCTTGCCTTGGTGTCACCTGACACACTGTGAGTCAAAATAAATCTTTCCTCCTTTAAGTCCTGGGTGTTGGGTATTGTGCCTCAGTGACCAGAAAGCAACAACAGTAACCATAAACACAAACCCCTCATTCTTCACATTGAAGCCTCCTAATGAGTTAGGAGCTGCACTGAGTCACAAAATGCTTTGCCCTAATGGGAAGTATATCCAGAGATGGGCCCAGATGTGTGTGCACAGAGGCAAACTGAGGCTTTATACCTCACTTTATATAAGAAAAACAATATAAAATTTTGGAAAAATGGGATAGAACCTTGGAATAGGACCATGTATGTGAGGGACCTAGCATTTAGGTTATTTGCTTCCCAGAGAATGCATATCTATTCATTGGCAATTCAGACAGATCCGGGCTAGAGTACAGCTCAGTGGTAGAGCACTGGCCTAGCATGTTGGTAGGCCCTGGGTTCAATCCCCAGTAAGAACAACAATAGCAACTAAAATCAAATAGATCTACTTTTATTTTAAGAGTCAAGAAGTTCAATGAGTGCCTCAGGGCTGGTGTTTTTTAATCTATGTGAACCATGATTCTTGAAAGACTTTTCTGTCACAATAAGCTTGAGCGTTTCTTTGGGCTTTCCCTTGAGACAACCTCTGTGTCAGCAGAACATCTGGACCCACTTTGAAAGACAGCAAATCTGCTGGCTTTGCTAACCAGTCGAGTCAATTGGTGTTGGGCTCCTGCCTCATATTCAGAGATGGGATAACACTGTAAGGCTCTAGAGAGCAACCGTGGGCTTTACGTTGGATCAGTCAATCGAGAATGCGACAAGATCATTAAGCCTAGAAAACATTTGCAGCAGTATTTCTCTCACCTGTGTACTACATCAAGCAGCACTACCCACGACACACAATCCCTGACACACCTGGGCATCTGTGCTGCTGTGCTAGGTGCTTCCCTCCAGGGAATCCCAAGCCTCTTCTTCAGCTAATGTCCCCACCACACACACTGCAGCTCCTGTCTCAGGTTCCCCTCTGTGCTCTCCTACTAGTTCCTTGCCCCTCACAGGGCAGGCTCTGGTCCTTGCATGGTGCCAGCCAGCTCTGTTGTGTCTTTTGGCTTCCCCTTCCCCTCACTTCTCATCTCCTTCTCCCCTCCCAAAAGAGGCCCCATTCTTGTTTGCCATCTCGATCTTTACATACTCTGCCCCTGCCTCTTGTATCCTTTCCCCTTCCCCCTCCAGCAGACTCCTACACGGCCTGAAGAGACAGTGGATGGTCACCTCCTCCATGAAGGCTTTTCCACCTCTAGGAGGCAGAGTGGGCTCAACCCTGATGTGTGCTCCAGGGGTGTGGAACGGGCTACTCCTGCTCCCAGTTTCATAGCCCCATTTCAGTAGTACACTCCCTACCAATTGTCCCCAGTGGCCTGCAGACAGCCAGAGGCAGGGGCCACATGTCCACACCCCTGTAGACCCGACACTTAGCACAGTGCCTGGCATACACTTGGCCTCCATTGTTTCTGTTTGTGTCCGATGACGGGAGTAAGAATTATGCCAACAAGTGTTCTATTTGCTGACTGTTTATCCCTTGCCAGCCCATTTGCTGGGTGCATCAAAAAAGGAAGCTGGTAAAATGTATCTGTGACTCAAGGGGAGCTGGGTGGGTGTTAGGAACCTTAAAGAGGCCTCTTTCCTCCAGTGAAACAGTGGGTACCTTGTGGGTGGTACTGACCTTGAGATGTGGGATGAGAAAGTCTGCAGGAAGGAGGTGCTCCAAGCCAGTCAATTTGCTTTCTGGGGCCACTGTGGGAGCAAGTAGGAGCAACTATGGAGTTCTGTCTGAGGTGGGGTCCCCAAGAGCCCAGGGCAGCATCAGGCTTCCCAGGAGGAGCGTGGAGCCAGGGAATAGATGGTGGGTAGTGGAGCTCTGCAGTCAGTGCCAAGGAGGAAAAGGGACCTGTAGGCTGGTGAGGAAGGAGGCCTTGTGCTTCTTTACTTCTCAGCTGGGAAACATGGAAAATAGCAGACAGAGAACAGAGCAGCATCATGCGCTGCTATAATAAGGACTTGTAATGAATTTATGGTTTCACGTACTACCCATCTGAGGGAAGCACAGTGCATTGCCAAATGGACTGATGGTCATTCATTCACTCTGCCATGTTAGCAAGGAGGGAAAAGAGGGATTAAGAAGTGCCAAAAACTTTGGGAAATAAATCACGACTGTTTAGATTCGTGCCTCGCCCTCCATGTTTCCAGCTGCCCTTCCCAGGGGCCTCGCCCAGCTGCTGCATGGTGATGCCTGGTACCTCCTGGTTTGTTTCTCTCTCAGAATGCTTGGAAAAAGTGAATATACACCATCTGCCGCCAGCACCATGGGACCTCTGCTCAACACAGCTCTGGGCTCCTGTGTCAAGCCAGGCTGGGGATGCAGGCGTCAAAAAGCCAAACACTCTGGATTTCTTACACCGAGGCTTACTGCACATCCTGGTGTACTTTGGCCGGAATACAGGGAGCCTGCCATACTGGGACATTCCAGTGGAATGATGGCTGGTCGAGCATATTTTAAAATAATTTTTTCCTCTCATTAAGCTTGTCTTGAGCGCCTTGATGCTCTCCCATTTCCACCCAGGAGCATGGCAGTCGGGTTCTTCTCACCTTATGAGACTGACGCCTTGCTACCCCGTGGTGACCACTGTCCTGTTCTCTGCGCACCCCCGTGTCACTGCTGCCCTGCCCCCTTGAGGGTCACAGTGGGAAGAAGGGAGCTGCATTCAGAGCCCTCTGTCTTAGAGTTTGTTGACCAGTGGCACAGACGTGAACAGGAGACCCTCCACTCCTTTGCTTCAGTTAATAACAACAACGATGACACCACTTCTCCCAACACCGCCTTACTAACCCCCTCCCAGGTCCTCCCAATGGCCCAGCTACTAGAATCTGGGATAACTAAGCCTTTCTTAATTATCAATAGTTTCCCACTATTCTGGAACCTGTTCTTAGATGGCCCCTTTGACTCTCACTGCAAGTGGAATGTTGGTTTACCCCAACCCCTGAGACTGTCCTAATGGCATTCTGGTTACAGTAGAGCTGGCAATTGGAGGTTCTTGCTGGAGAACGATTAATTGATTAATCACAGCCCCACTGATAATAGTGTGACTACCAGCGTGGTCTCAGGGACTCTAGTGTCTCCTAGGCCCCACCTTCCCCTTGCCTTTCCTTGTGTCCTGATGGTGCATAAACTACTCCTTCTTTATGGAGGGACTTCCAGGGCCTTTCTGGAAGTTCGTGGAAGAAGTGACTCTTGGCTTTTCTTAAGACTAAAACAAGCCAGGCCCAACCCTGGAATTCTCCCCTAGGGCTGCCTCTCTGACCCCCGCATCTCAGGTGTCCCAAGTGCACCCAGGCTTAGTGCATTCTTGGAGGCACAGCCCCACTGAATCAAAGAGGCAGCCACCTCCAGCGGGCTCTGGAATTTCAGAGCACTGTTCATGAAAGACTGCGTAGGAATCCTGTGGTCTCCGGCCCCTGCTTCATTGTGCTCCTCCAGAGCTGTCACTACCTCTTAAACAACACTCTCCCTTTTTAATCACTTACTTAATGGGTGCACCAGTCCTGAAAGAAAAACTATATATTTGCTCTTTCTCACTTCCTGTGGGAAGGGCGGGGCGAGCTGAGGCTGCCTTTGGCGGTTGCTATGATTCACTGTGGGAGTCGGGCCTTGCTTCCAAGGAAGGGGAGTGATTTGTGCATCTTTGGAATGCAGGTATGAACCGTTCCTCCACAAGGGCTTGGTGATAAAGCAGAGTTCGGGAAGGTACACCTGTTCTGTGAAAGCATGTAGTGTACATGTGGTGTGCGGTGTGCATCTGCGTGGTGTGCGGTAGAAGTGTGTGTGATATATGCCTGCCCTCCTTGCTCCCTCGAAGGACCCTGGCAGGGCCAGAGCATCAGAATACTCCCTCTTTCAGGAGTGTGGCTCCCCTCAGAGAGTCCCGGAGCTGACTTAGGTACTTGCTCTTACTCACTCACACAGGCGATACCCTTGGGCCTTGTGTCCAGTCAGCACAAGGTCAAAGGAGACTGCAGCTATGAAGGACAGCAGTTGGGCAACTACTCCAAAGTTAGGGCTTCCTTAGCTTTCTAGATTTGAGAGGTGTAGTGGTCCTAGAAGGGTTATAGTATGAATTATGGAGCTAGGCTGTCTAGGTGCTAAACTTAGTCCTGAGACACACTAGATACAAAGTCCTTCAGCGGGTGACTCAACCTGTCTGCCTTGTTCCTCCACTGTCATTTGTGCAATAGAAGCATCAACCTCATACGGCTGTTGAGAGGAACAAAGGGATTCCTTCATGGAAAGAACTGAAATCAGTACCTGGTATAAAGTGATACCCAATGTGTATTAATCATTACACATTTATTTTCTTTGAGAATATCTATCAATATCCTAGAATATGGCAGCAATGAGTTAGGGGACACATTTTAATCCTCTGAAGCCCAGGAGACAAAGTTTAGCCAAAGATTTCCCTATATTATCAAAAGGAGAAGACCAGCACACCTCTCACTTCCCTATGGCTGGGGATACATTTTCAGAGATGTCCTAGCATGGTAGCAAGAGGTATGTATTCAAACTTCTCTTTTTATAATACCAATAATACCAATCACTATTTCATTATTTTCAAAGCTTATCTTAAATCCATTTAAAATCCACATAATAGGAAAGTGTAACCCTAAATAATCATTTGTGTATTCATTCACCTATCTATTCAACAATCATTTATATATAGCTAACACTATGCCAAATGTTGTGTTACATGGTACAGCACAAGAGATAGAATCCCCTCTTTAAGAAACTTTCAACAGTATATGATGTTTTATATTATGATAAAATCAAAAGAAGAAATACAGATGATACTATAACATATTTACATCAGGATTTGCTAACTAGTTTGAAATGACAAAATCCAATCTCGTAACATTGCCAGATGTAAACAGGTTCTCTGTTGAGAAGCTCAGAAACACATTAGCTCTCAATGGGGGCAATTTAAAGGCTCAGAGAAAATTTCAGTCACATGCACACCACATCCAGACAAGCCAAACAACAGAAATTATCTGAAAAGACACAAGAAACAGCCTGTCTCCCTAGGCGAATGATTTCTAGAGGTAGCAATGGAAAACAACCTAAAACATTCAAAAATAGAATAACATTTCTTTTCATAAGCACTGTTTACTATAGCACCGCACATTTGTGTAAACTCTCTGTGTACTTCTTGTACCAAGAAAATGCGTTGCTTTCATTAAACAAAAAGCTCACTCTAGTTCTTTGTAGGAAAGCAACTGTTGTCACATAAAACCTATCACCTAGCAACAAAACAGGGACTCATGACTCGGTTCTTCCAGCCATAGGCACACAGCCCCACCCTCTTGCAGGCTCATTCCTCCTGACCTGCAAACACAGGGTTCTTTTAATAGGACCTGTGGTTAGAATAACTGGATTTTAAGTTTCTGGCTTAAAATACCAATCAGTATGAAGTCCTGCCAGTTTCTCAGCATTGAATCACATAGTCAGAACCTCTGGAAAAGCCACAACATAATAAAACAGGAGGACCTTCAGGCTAGGTTTCCTTTTGTTTTTCCTATCCTGAAAGCCTGTCAGGCAGTGTCGCCTTTTTGCCCCATAGCCAGGAGCCCCCAGAGTTGTTCTCTGGCTTTCCAGGCTTGATCTGAAAATGGAATCATGCAATAAATACAGCATTTCTTTTCAGAGTCAAACCCCACTGGTAAAAACCCAAGTCTGTCTCATTGCATAGCATTAAGTCAAAGGGAATAACACATCTCACTTTCAAAAGTGAGGTAGAATAGAACCATGGGACACAATGTTTGGAAGTGAGTTGCCAGCCAACATTCTATAGAACAGAGTGTATTCAGTGATATGACTCACAGATAAATGACTTCAAACTGGGCGTGCCATTTGCTGTGGACTGATTCAGAGCTTAACCCTTCCAGGTATGGGAAACTCCACTCACTCCCTTCCCCGCAAAGTCTCAGATATTTCCAAGTGGTCACAAGGACGTCCACAGAAGGCAGACTCAGCTGGGGAAGGTGGCACCGCATAGGGGCTGCCATGTCCGAGTACAATTTGGTGTTTCTCCATAGGTGCGTTAGCTGTCAACAGGGACACTGATCGTGGGGAGATGCAAATTTCAGCAGCTGAGTAATACAGTGTAAAAACCAGAACAACTCTTGTGTCTTTGGTGATGTAGGTAGCTTTATTTTCAAGAAGAGCCCAGTATTCCCTGAGCCTCCCCATGCCATGAAACCCCATTTACTGCCTTTCTGTTTTTCCCTGTGATGCCAGGATGGAGCGCAGGGCCTTGCACATGGTAGGCAAGAGCTCTCCCACTGAGTGACACCCTGTCCATTACCCTTTTCAAAGCAGACACCTAACGTGTTTTTCCTTGTCAGCCTTCCAAGGTCTTAAACCCCTGATGACAGCTGAAGGCCTGGATAGGAGGCAGAGGCCTGTATACTCCATCTACAAGCTTGTGAATGTTCCTGTGTGTAAATAAGCTGCAACATCAATATGAATGCATTCAGTTCCAGTTATTGAGGACATATTCCCCCAAATTCTTTGTGATTTGGTTATTTCTCTTCTCTTCTAATTGTCTTTTCCTGTGTTTAAGGTCAACTTTAACAGGAGTACAATGACTTCTAACACTAGCAAAGGCAAAAATGTTCCACTGGGCTCTGAAATGTTGGTGTGGTCTTAACACTCCTAACAAAGGGCGTGATGACTTCAGTGAAAATTGAGAAGAATCTAAGCCAGGAATGGTGGCACATGCCTGGAATCCCAGCACTCTGAGGGGCTGAGGCAGGAGGATCTCAAATTTGAAACCAGCCTGGGCAACTTAGTGAGACTGTGTCTTGAGAAAAAGAAAAAAGAGGGCAGGGCTTGGGATGTAGTTCAGTGCAAAGATCCTGGGTTTACTCCCCAGTACCCCTCCAAATTAAATCTTTAGTCACCAGCAGACCTTAGAGACAGGAATAAAAGCTCTCAAGGGACAAGATCATTTCTTCATGACTTAAGCACCCAGCTGTGTCAGTGGCACCTCCAGACCGCACAGACAGTGAGGCTGTGCCCCTAGAACATGTCTAGAGTCTATGGGAAGACTTCAGATAGGAGACTCTCAACTCAACGCTTCTGTCCTAACACTTCAAGAAAGTTACTTCACATCGCTTGATCTCAGGTTTCTTACCCACGCAATTTAAGACCATGACAAGCCGTGTCTCAAAGGGTTTGTACAGATTAATAAATAAATAAGTAAATAAAAATACTGGGTGAATGTGTAACTCAGTGTTAGAGTATTTGCATAGCCTTTGTAGACATCCTGATTTCTTAAAAAAAAAAAAAAAGTCAATGGTAATGCAGTTAGTACAGTGTCTAACCCACCTTTAGTGCTCAGGAAACAAACATCAGTTGTTATTAGTAATGAACTCCAGCCTTGGTAATAGCATATTGGTTAATTTGGCTTAGTATTAGTTTTCTGGGGCTAGCATAATGAAGACTACATGCAAATGTAGTGGCTCATGCTTGTAATCCCAGCACTCAGGAGGCTGAGGCAGGAGAGTTGCCACAAGTGTGAGGCCAATCTGGGCTAAATGGTGAGACCTTATCTCAAGAAAAGAAAGAAAGAAAGAAAGAAAGAAAGAAAGAAAGAAAGAAAGAAAGAAGAAAAAGAAAGAAAAGGAAAGAAAGAAAGAAAGAAAAAGAAAGAAAGAAAGAAAGAAAGAAAGAAAGAAAGAAAGAAAGAAAGAAAGAAAGAAAGAAAAGAAAAGGAAAGGAAAGAAAAAGAAAAGAAAAGAAAAGAAAAGAAAAAAGAAAAAAGGGAAAAGACAAGACAAGACTACAGACTGGGTGGCTGAAATGACAGAAATCTATTCTCTCATCATTCTGTAGAAGTCTGAGACAAGGTGCTGACAGGGTTGGTGTCTCTTGAAGTCCCCATCCTGGCCCTGTGTCTAAATTCCCTCTTGTCACAAGGACGCTGGTCATGCTGGACAGATTAAAATGCACCCTAATGACATTATTTTAACTTAATCACATCTGTAAGTACACTATGTATAAATACAGTCACCTTTAGAGGTATTGGGGTGCTACTGGGACTTCAACAATGAGAACTATCTTTGGTGGAGGACACAATTCAACCCATGACAGTTTGGCAAACCTATCTATTTTGGTTGGACCTTCTCCAGAAAGTGCGATGACTCTGCTTGTTTGTTTGTTTGTTTGCTGTCACTAGGGACTGAACACAAGGCACTCTGAGCTGTACCCCTCAACCTTTTTTATTTTTTAAATTTTGAGACAGTCTCACTGAGTTGCTGAAGGTGACCTCAAACTCAATACTCCTGCTTCAGCCTTTGAAATACCTGGGAGCACAGACACGCATCACCACACCCAGCCTAAGGTAAGTCCTGAAGAGACTAGCAGAAGAATCCTCTGCTCGGTTCCACTACTTCCTGATGCCCCAGGGTGCAGCTCATGAAGAGGGCTAGCCTGCTCCCAGCCCAGGCTACCTCACTGTTAAACAGATTCTTCTGACACCAACTGCTACCAAAATGCAGACCCTTATGAGTAAGGAGCTGAACTGTGTCCTCTCAAATTCCTGTGCTGACGTCCTAACACCCGGTACTTCAGAATGCGACCTTTTTGGAGATAAGGTCCTTACAGGGACAACTGAGTATACCTTTTTGTTTTGTTTTGTTTTCAAACTTTTATTTTACTTAATCTTTATAACCATAAAACTTATCAATTATTACACCTTGGATTGTTCAAAGTTTTTTTCTGGAAATGTCCCACTCATACTTAAGAGGCCTGAAAAGCAAACCTCTGAACTATTAGGATAACACTGGGTTTAACGTAACAGTGCAGTTAAAAAGAATTTTCTGAGAAACCAGGAAAAATGACAATGACCATATCCTACAGAAAGTAAAATTCACTTGAAAACAGAACTGATTACCCAAAAATGTAAATACTGATCATTTTTAGGTCTAACAGTGGGAAGTACCATGAATTTTTTTTTTTTTTTTTTTTTTTTTTTTGTGGCGCTGGGGATCGAACTTACAACCCTCACACTTGCCAGGCAGGCGCTTAGGTCGCTGATCTAAATCCCCACCAGTACCATGAACTTTTTAGACTACGTTTAAAAAAAAAAAAAAAGATGGTTTCACACACAAAATGTACTTTTTCTTTCGAGGTACTACTCTACTTTAAAAGCCTGAGAAATGGGGAGGGTCATAGTAGTGAGACTTTAACTGCAGCAGTGGGAGTTGGCTCACAATTATTCTCTCATTTCTGACTCTGATCTTGAATTTCTGATTACCAAGAAAGGAAATCACCCTGGGGAAAATACTGTAACCTACACAGTAAATCTCACTACAAATGATTGCTATGTGGTGTTTAGCTCGGGGTCAGTTAACTGAACAGTGCAGCAATACTTGTGTTGTTTTCTGTTATATGTTCACATACAAGTTAAAAACAAAACACTAGACTAGATCTACTATAAAACATTAAAAACCAATTTAAAATTCTAATCTATATTCTTTTTGGCAAGAGCCAAACATATGCTTAGAAAATTTCCAAGTTTTTTTCAAAGTAAACTACAGAGGCGACTCTGAAGACTCCAGATCTGAAGAAATACATGTCACAAACTCACTAACATCATTGGTAGGGATAACTAAGTTTAAGATGAGGTTACTAGGATAGGCTTTAAGTTAATACAGCTGGTGTCATAAAAGTGGAAATCTGGACCCAGAGATATGCATAGAAGAGGATATAAAGACCCAGGGAGAAAACAGCTGAAGGAGCCAACCCTTCTGTAACTTGATCTTGGGCACGCATGTGTGTGTGCACGCATGCATGTGTGCATGTGTGTGCATGCGTGTGTGTGTGTGTGTGGTGTGCCGGAGATTGAACCCAGGGCTTTGTGCATGCCAGACAAATGTTCTCCCTCTGAGCTTCATCACCGGCATGATCTTGGGCTCCTATCCTAGCACTTTGTTATGACAACCTCAGCAAAGAATTCACTTTCTTTCATTTATTTAACAATCACTTAATCAGCATCTATGGTATCCTGCGCCTGAAGGTATGATGATAAATAAGATATATTTCCTACCCTTAAGAAGCTTGTGGGCTTTTGAAGGGAACAATTACTTTAAAATGTCATTTGAGTTCACTGTAGTTGGCATTCCATTTCTTTGTAAGGTGGAAAACATGTCTTCAGCTTTTATTTTAGTTTTGTTTTCGTTTTTGTTTCTTGCGACAAGTCTCACTCTAACCCAGGCTGGTCTTGCACTTGCGATGATCCTCCTTCCTCAGCCTCCGGAGTGCTAGGATTACAGAAGTCCACCACCACACCTGGCTATTTTAATTTTGTAGCAAAGCATCAACCTTGGCT
>RJWT010044342.1:0-11804 GCA_004365215.1 Cuniculus paca
ATGGGATTATTAGATGTTGCCTAGTTTGGTGGAGTAAAAGCCATAGTGTAAGAATTAGACTTCCCCAGCCTGGAAGGCCTGAGAAGTGTCTGCCCTGCCCCCAGCCAGAGCCTTAGCCTGGGACCTGTTCCCAAACCTGGAGGACTCAGAAACTGAGTACTGCTTCTCCAGAACCACAGCACAGGGCAACAGAGTTCATAGGCAAGAGTCCAACCTTACTGAAGAAGAGACCAACATCAAGGAAGAGAGTTTTACTTCAGGACTCCAGTGATACCCCTTCACAGACACTGGGAGGGAGACAGCCTTGGTAGATAGGCTAGGAGAGGGAGAGATAAATAGTGATCTTGTGGGATTCCCTGGGAGGCCCAGGCTCAGACTAGGAAGAAAATGGGGCCTGTATTCAGTTGTGGGAGGCCAGGATCAGAGGGAATAATCACAGGGAGGGCAGCTGTAAAAAAGAAGGCATTTGACCTAGTGGTATGTTTGAGCTCTGGCATTTCTGCCAACATCCAACAGAAATCAGTGCTCTGAATTGCTATGAGTAAATATGAAGGGGCCTAATTGTTTTCACTAAAATCAGAGTCCTCTTTGTTTTGGCGAAGAGCTGTTCATGGGTTTGTCAAGATCCCATTGATATTTGATGCTATCGTTGTTGCTGAATTTACTACCACAGAAAGGTAACATGGTAGTGACTGGTTTTCCTTCTATGCCAATACCCGTGTGTGTCTGGGGGTGGGGGGGAGGCATAAACAATCCTATGGCTCACTCCCAAAGGAGGCACTAGGCCAAAGAGTCTGCAAACTGCAGCACAAAAAACAAACATCAACCAAACAACAGCAACAACAAACAACCCCCCCCCCCAAAAAAAGGAAAATGGAAAGCAACCAAATGCCTCACAAAATTTCCAACTCCAAAATTGGTATGAGGACAGCAAGGGGGAGGAAATCATAAACTACACAGCAGATAGGTCTGAAAGGATACCAATGGAGGTAAAGCAGTTTTATAGTGTGCTTGACAAATTTAAAGAAAATATAACTCATCACACAATGACCATGATAAAAAAGAAAAAAATCAGTGAGTCTAGAGAAGAGCTAAAGAAAGTGGAGCTAAAGAAGGATGTAAAACATAAATGCACAGCATAGGAAAGGATGAGTGTCCATAAGAAAGTTTTTTTGTGGCACCAGGGATCAAACTCATGACCTCATGCTTGCCAGGCAGGCACTTAGGCCACTGAGCTAAATCCCCAGCCCTTGTCTTTTTGAGACAGGGTCTTGCTATGCTGTTCAGACTGACCTTGAGTTCACTTTGTAGCCCAGGCTAGTCTTAAACTCTCAATGATCCTTCTGCCTCAGCTTCCCAAGTGCTGGGATTACAGGCGTGCACCACCAGGCCCAGCCATAAGAAAGTTCTAAACAGAAATCCAGGAGATTAAAACTATGATTAGAAGTATGGGTAGCAGCCATTGTGAAGACATAGTGTCATATCTAGAGGACAGGGCTGTGATCCATGATTAATTAATGAAAGATAGCTTATAACCAACAAGGGGAGATGAAAGAAGGATCCAGTAGCTCCTACATGACTCAAAGAAGTGTAATATAAGAGTAATTAGAACTAAGAAAAAATCAGAAGACAGCATAAACGGCATAAAAAACCCCTTTACACAAGTAGTAGCAGAAAACTTTCCAGACATGGAAAAAGAATTAAACACACAGATAAGTGAAGCATATAGAATTCTGGATATCCACAATCAGAAAAACCAAACCAAAACAAAATAAAAAAAAGCACTCCATTCCACATAATACATAAATTACGTAAGTCCCTGACTTACAAACAAGTTCTGTTTGGACAGAACATTCGTACGTTGGATTTATTCAAATCTGGCACAGTAAGGCTTATGCAGTAACATCTAAAAGTTTGCAACTGGAATGTTTGTAAGGTCGGGACTCACTATACCAGAAATACAAGAATAGAATCTTAAAGTCTGCTAGAGAAAAACAAAGACTCACCTATAAAGGAAAACCCATCATAATCACAACAAATTTCTTAACATAAACCTTAAAGGTCAGGTGAGCATAGCATGAAGTATTTCAAGAAAACAATTTCCAGCCTAGACTGTTAGGTCCTGAAAAACTGTCTTTCAAAATTAGTGGAGAAATAAGATACTTCCATGATAAAGAAAACCTAAAGAAATTCATGACCACTCAATCAACACTTCCAAAAATTTTCAAGGATGTATGAAGAGACAGTAAAGCTAACAGTGCCAAAAAGTCCAATAAAATGAATATATCAGTAGGTGTAGTAATTAAGTAGAAGGGAAAGAAAACAAAATAGCAATAGGAAATTAATACGACAGGAATAAGTCAATACCTATCAATTATATCTGTCAATAAAATGAACTTAACTCTTAAAAGAAACAGATTAGCAGAATGTTCAAGAAACAAAATCTAATGGTATACTATATTCAAGAAACACATTTAACACAAAAACCATAGACTAAAAATGAAAGGGTAGAAAATGTTGATTTCATACAACAGGAATCTGAAAACAAGCATAAGCAGCTATAAATTTCCAGCCAAAGTTGATCAAAAGAGGCAAAGGAGGACATTACATATTGGTTAATGAAACTATTCAACAAGAAGAGATAATTACAAACCTATGCACCAAACCGTGGTGCATCTGACTTAATAGAACAAACTCTTAATGGACATAAAAGATCAGATAAACACCAATACAATTACATTGGGGGAATATCAGTAACACAGTATCACAAATAGATCAACCAACCAAACAGACAAACAAAAATATATATGCATAGTTTTTGTGGTTCTTTTGCTACTGATTTCTAGCTTCATTGCATTGTGATCTCATATTATGCATGATAAAATTTCAATTCTTTTGCATTTACTCAAGGATGCATTACTAACTAGCACGTGGTCTGTTTTGGAGAAAGTACTGTGCATAACTGAAAAGAATGTGAATTCTGTTGTTTTTGGGTGAAACACTGTTTATATCTATTAAGTCCATTTTTTTAAGGTTTTTCGGCTCTGATATTTCTTTTTTGGTTTTTTTTTGTTTTTTTTTTTTGTTTGGTTCAGTACACACAAATCAGAAAATGTAATTCATCACATAAACAGAAGCAAGTACAAAAATTTTTGTGATCATCTCAATAGATGCAGTAAAGTCTTTGACAAAATCCAACATCCATGATAAAAACTCTGAAGAAAACAGGTATAGAAGGTCATTAGCTCACCATGACAAAATCCATTTATGACCAGGGTACTTCCAGCATCATATTAAATGGGGAAAGCTGAAAGCCTTCCTGCTAAAATCAGGAACAAGACAAGGTTGTCCATTATCTCTACTCTTGTGTCCTTGAGACATTACCAGATCAATCAGGCAAGATAAAGAAGTAAAAGGGTATACATAGGAAAGGACGAAGTTACAATATCATTATTTTCAGATGACATGAGCTTTACTTTCAAGACCCCAGAACCCCACCAAAAGACTGCTAGTATTGGTAACCAAATTCAGCAGTGTAGCAGGCAACAAAATAAACACATGAGAACCAGTGACATTACTATGCACTAATAATTAAGCTCACTGAAAAAGAAATTAGGAAAATAAGACCATAATGAATTCACTGAAAAAGAAATTAGGAAAACAAGACCATTCACAATAGCATCCAAAAATTAAATATTTGTGTATTAAGGAAGCGAAAAACCTCTACAATGAAAATTATATCAGATGGAAAAATGACATCAGAAAATGAAAAAATATTCCTATTTCTGGGTAGGCAAAACTTACATAATATGGTAATACATCCAAAACTGATATACAGATTTAATGCCATCCCAAGCAAAATGCCGGCATCATTTCTTAGAGAGCTTAAGATAACAATCCTAAAATTTATATAAAATCAGAAGAAACCTAGAATAGCAAAAGCAATCCTGGGTAACAAAAGCAAAGCTGGTGGCATCTCAGTTTGAGACTTAAAGTTGTAATATAAAGCTACAGTGATTAAAACCACATTCTACTGGCATGAAAAACAGGCATGAAGATCAATGGAACAGAGTAGAAGCAGCAAAAACAAGTCCAGGTACATACAGATATTTGATCTTTGGCAAAGGGGCCAAAAACCTACACTAAAGGAAAGATAGTCTCTTTAATAAATGGTGATGGGAAAATTGGATATCTATATGCAGAAGATTGAGTCTAGACCCATATATCTCAGCATGTACTAAACTAAAATCAAAATGGGTCCAAGATCTAAATGTTAAAACAGAAATAAACTGGGCATGGTAATCCCAGCCCTGGGAGAGTAGGGGTCGGGGGGAGCTGAGGCAGGATTGCCGTGATTTCCAGGCCAGCTTGGGCTACATAAATGAGTTCAAGGTCTGCCCTATATAGTGAGACCCTGTCTCCAAAACAAAACAAAACACAACACAAACCAGAGACACTTAATCTGCTAGAAGATAAAACGGGTACAACTCTTGGAGACACAAGCACAGGTGAGGACTTTCTGAACAGAGCCCCAGTGGCACGAGAAAAAAATACTAAGCATTAACAACTGGGATCATACTGAATTAAAAAGTTTCTGCACAGCAAAATAAACAACCAACAAAGTGAAGAGGCAATTTAAAGAATGGGTAAAAAATTTTGCCAGCTATTCCTCAGAGGACTAACATCAAGAATATATAAAGAACTCAAAAAATTATATCCTCCAAAGTAAAAGACCCAATCAAAAAGCGGGCATGTGAAATGAATAGACACTTCTTAGAAGAAATATAAATGGCCAATAGAGATGTGAGAAAATTCTCATCATCGCTTGACATCAGAGAAATGCAAATTAAAATTACACTGAGATACCATCTTACCCCAGGAAGCATGGCTATTATAAAAAAATCTAGTAACAAATGCTGGCAATGATGTGGGGAAAAAGAAATTCTACACTGTTGGTGGGAATGTAAACTACTACAAGCATTATGGAAATCAGTTTTATTTCCTCAAAAAACTAAAAATAGAAATTCTATTTGACCCAGCTATCCTTTTTCTAGGTATCTTCTAGGAATCTTTAAATCATCATATTATAGTGATACGTGCATACCTTGTTTATAAAGGCACAATTTATAATAATTATATCTTGGGAACAGTGTATATGTCCATCAACAGATGAATGGATAAGGAAATGTGGTACTACATTGCTATAAGGAAAGATAAACTTGAGGCATTCATAGATAAATGGATTCAACTTCAGACCATAATGTTAAGTGAAATGAGACAGACACAAGCTCAAATATTGTATGCATTTTTTATATAAGAAATGTAATACACAAATAAAGAGAAAAATCGAAAGTAGGAAGAAGTTCATATGCTTCCCCAAATTAAAAATTGTATTTAAAAATAATGTATATGTTAATTGGTTTCATTTATACTACTGTTTTATCTTTGTTGAAAAAAGTATTTGTGTTACTATGTTTTTTTGTAAGAATCTTTTTGGTTTATGTCTTGTACTCTGTGTAACTACTTTGGAGATAACAATACACAGTGTAATAATTATTGTTACTCTCTTATTTGATTATGAAATTTCATTGTATTTTTTCACAAAATTTAAAAAAAGAGTTAGCCCCAAAATTTGCCATGGCTATCTCCCTCCTTTAGGGAGGAATATGGGGAAAGAGCTAGAAGGGCAAGCAGGAAGATTTATATGTAAGTTGATGGTCAAGTTAAGGAAAGAGGAGAAACTGATTTGGATTTTTCTTGTGTTCCATATAAAAATTAAAATGTAATTTCTTAATGAACTTGAGTTACATAAATACTTTCTGTGAATATTAGTCATTTACCCAATGTAAGGATGTAGGGAAGAAACTCTTTGATGGGATTATGTAAGCAAATAACATCCAAATTTATATTTTATTTTATTTCATTTTTTTTTTTGTTACCGAGGATTGAACTCATGACGTTGTGCTTACCAGGCAAGCGCTTGGAGTGCTGGGCTAAATCCCCAGCCCCAAATTTGTATGTTAGAGTATGTAAAAAATAGACACTAGTTTGAGATTGTCTAAGTAAGTGCTTTCACTGTAATAGCTTTTGAGCCAAAGGTTATAGGGATTTCACTCACTGAAACCCACGTAGACAGAGTCTAGATTTTTGGCCATAGGAAAAATAAAAGAACTAAAACTTTAGTAAGGAAAAATCTATACTGTCCCATGGCTTCCTTGAGTAAGGATATTTGTTTCTGAGAATACTTTCATCAAAATTACTTTTAGTATACACTTGACTTTTTGTAGTAAATTCAAATTTGATCAGCCAATCTTAGAAGTTCTAAAAACAATTAATACACAAGAAAAATATACTACAAATCCCAGAAAATAATGAGACCCTGAAACACCCTAAATAATGATTTTTTTCAGTCATTTTATATTCCTGATTTTGAAGTTTTATTTGCTACATGAAAACAATTTGGAGGCATTTTACCTTACAGCTGCAATTTGTACTTCTACAATACCTACCATCAAGTACTTAATTTTCCTTACAGTTAAAGATGTTCTGACAAAGAAATTCATGAATAACTTTTTCCATAAGGCATTAATTCACACATTTAAATTAAAGTACCTTTCTTTACTTCTTGACTACAGCATAAGCACAGAATATTTTCAAAGGTTAAGCAAAAATGTTGTCATGAATTTTTTGGACTTGGGGATATCTATGATGGTGAGAGTTAATTACAAGGTATGTAAAGATTCTCAAGATTAATTGTTATGTTTACCTAAATATCCATTCTTTTTCTAGGTATTTCTGTAGCCCTTGGCACTGCTAAAGATTTTTGTGTGGTGTTGATTTTAGCAAATACTTGGTGGTCATTCATACTTTCTGACTAACAAAACTTCGAAGTAATTAGGAGAGAGAGGGAAACAAAGGGAAAAGACTTCCCATTTTCTTTTATTCCCTTCCCTCCATCAGGATCTGGGCCTTTACAAAGAAGGCTAGGTGGTATTTTCCCTAGGTGAATTGTGGAGTGTTTCTTCCCCCTGTAATTTCTTTCTCCACATAGCCAATTAGCAGTCCAAATTGCTTATTGTAACTGTTGGGAGAAGTATGTGAAGGTGATGGTCTCAAATTGCCAGTATTGAAGTAGTTCAGTCTAAATTTGGTGAACTCAACAACTCATCAACTCACCTGATTCCTCTCCAGTCTCTCTCTACCTTACTTCCTGAGTAGCGGGAGCATGTGTATTCATTCCCAGTAGTCTTTGTGGTTAACTTTTAGTTCATAGCCTTGTCAGTCGTATAATCTGAAAGTCATTTAGTACCAGAAATTGTTCTTGGTTGCAGTCATCAAGACACTGATTTTGGATAATGTCAGCAGAAAAAGAATCCATTTTGTAGGATATCCAGCAGCATGTAGAACTGAATAGAAGCCTAGAGAACAAGGCTTGGAATTACGGTCTAAGTGGGTGGGTATGGGCAAGTCGTGTGCCATAGCCAAGGTCATATAACAAAAGATGTCTGCTTAGCATTTTATAAATAGAACTCATCCTGAGTGCTGCTGGACATTGAACCCTATCACCACTTCTGTGAATAACCTGCAGCTGCCCCTCTACTTTGTGTCTCTTGCTCTCTGGCACACACGTATCCTTTAAGGCATCCGCTACAACCAACGGCTAAGTCTTACCACCTCTCTCCATGATATCATCAGTGACATTATGCTGTTGTTTAATGTGGCAAGGTGGCCTTAGTTCTTGCAGACTAAACGGTGGAACAGAGCCAGAGAGTAGATATAATCCTATGGCAAGACACTCAATGTATTACAGCTGCTTGTACCAGGTAAAACAGACGGCTTTTAGCGTTTCTGCTCAGTAGGATCCAGAATTTTCCTAGTTATTGCTTGCATGGTGTGTTCCAAGGGCTGAATCAACTTGTTCTGGCCAAATCCGCTATGTCTGAAATAGCATGTGAAAGTACAGTCATCACCAAAGTAAATACACAATAACCTGCTGTTGGTGTTCAAGTACACCTACTCCCGGCACAAAGTAGGGATTACCATATGAGGACTTTCATGCTGTCATTAATCTTTGTCATTTTTTCAGGGCTGTAGCATTACTTTGATTAGTATTTTGGTAACAAGAGGATGATGATGTAAGGGCTTCTACTTGGTTCTTCCTACCAAAATACCCCTGTCTCAAAGTTCGGTAGTCTTTCTTCTTAGGAATGCCTCTAGTCACTCTACAGATGAGAACTGAGGAAAATAGTGATTGGGCATCCTGTGAGGTAGATTGAGTCACAAGTTTATTTATAACTTAAGCTCCAGAAATCTCCACCTTTCTGGGCTACAGTTATGTGCTCAGAATTAGTGTTAGCTCAGAGCCAGTGTCCAAAAATTCATGAGAGGCCTGACTTTCCCCAATGTGATGTATGCTCAATGTCCACAAGTTTCTTTGAGGAAGAAGGGGCAGAAGATTCATGAACTGTATTTATGACATTACTGAAGATATATAAAACTTTTCTTTTTTTCTTTTAACAAGAAAGCAAAACAAAACCATCAAATGAACCAAAACAATACAATGAGAATGACCTTGGATTTCAAAAACAAGACAGTAGGAAATCAGCAATGGTTACTATACTACACATTGCTATCCTACACATAGTTGCTCAGACTACTAGATACAGGTATGCAAAGTTACTCAAACAGTATAAGCCCTTAGTTGTTTCTTTACTTCAGTTGCTATCATTTTCAGAAATATCAGGTGTGTGGCTTCCAACTTTTTCTTTCTTTTTTTTTCTTTTTTTTTTTTTTTGCAGCACCGGGGATTGAACTCATGACCTTGCACTTGCTGGGCAGGCGCTTAGACTGCTGAGCTAGATCCCCAGCCCTACTTCCAACTTTTTCTATATCTATGTCTCCCAGTCTTGTTCTGGGTGAGATATAGGCATGCCTAATTAATCAAACATTATAAATTCTAAGTTGTTTCCCCACTTTAGTTGCTATCATTTCAGAAACCCCAGGTGTGTGAGTCCCAACTTGTTTTGTGTCTATGTCTCCTGGATTTGCTCTGGGTGGAGCTTATGGGGAGAGGGAGGGTATCACAGGGGCGTGGCTTCTTCTCTGTGGCTGCTGGCTCAGCAGGAGTGTGTGACTTCTTATATAAAACCTTTCTTAATGCTGTTCATTGCTTGAAGGTTGACTTTTATAATATAGAAAAGTAGACCATTAAAATTAAACTACTGAGTTCCTAATTATTTGTGTGGGTTGACTGGCATTTCCATTTATCTTGGTCAATCTTTTTAAGTAGTTCTTAATATGAGAATTAATTTTAGCCTAGAAAAGATAGGAAGTATGTACTTAATTCATCTTTCCTTCTGCCAGATAGGTTGGTGGCCTTTACATTTTGGGGAAGAGGTGATTTCCATCCCTGGAAAATGAGTAAGAAACCAAAACTGAGGAGATAGACATTGCCATGCTGTTCTTTGATGGACTCTTGAGTTGCAGCTGTGTAGCATTGATTTATTATTTTATTCAACTTCTCAGCATACTTTAAAGCCTGAGAGTGGAGAGGCAGCATTGCTATTGTATGTGGCTAAGCACTTGACTAGACTGCCTGGTCAGTATTGCTGTGTACTGTCTGTGTGACCTAGGACAAGTCTTTTGATGTTTCTAACTCTGTTTCTTCATCTGTAAAGTGGAGGAAATAATACATGTACTAAGGTTTATATAACAGATAATGATTGTGACATATAACCAGTATCTAATATCAGCCAAGTTTTAAAAAGTTTGTTTAAAAATCTAAATATGGACACAAAGTAATACCAAGTGTAAATGCTTTTAACTTACAAATTGGATTATCTTTGCTGTTGATTTCTGTAAGAGTTTATGAACTTGGCATATGCCTCTTAAATGAACAAGGAACCTTGTTATCTATGTGCACAAGTGGCTACTTGTTAATTGTTAGAGGGTATGGAGTAGTGGAAAGCTTTGTTGGTAAATCACTAAGTATATAAAAGTTGTTCCTTTTTATTTCCTCCATTGGAATTTCTCTAAATGCTGCACTCCTCAATGCATTAGAGTTTAACCCATGTAAAATATTCAAATACTAAATTAGTTTTTTTCAGTAGAAATGCAACATACGCCACAAATGTCACATCTATAATTTAAAAATTTTAGTGATTTTATAAAGTAAAATAAATAAGATAAAATTAATTTTAATAATGCATTTTATTTCATCAAAGTATTTAAATGTATCATAAATATATATTATCATTAAAGATCTAACTTACATTCTTTTTTTCCCTAAATCTTTGTAGTCTATTCTGTGTTGTCACTAATCCCAAAAGTTGGCCACAAATTCTTCATTAAATAACTTTGGACTGTTCTTAGATCCTAACCTAGAGAGGGAATTACAGAAAAAGATGGAATAAATTAAAATGAAAAAGTGTATTTTCGGGATGGGGATTTAGCTCAGTGGTATAAGCACTTGCCTGGCAAGCGCAAGGTCATGAATGAGTTCGATCCCCAGTACAAAAAAAAAAAAGTGCATTTTCATTATATGCTTTTTATGTAGCTCATCTAGAATTAACATGAGAAAGAGTGTGTGGATCAAAGACCATGTTGATTATTCCCAGGAATTTAAGTAGCAGCTAACAATTATTAGGGAAAAATTGAATTGGAGAAACTTAAAGGATGGTTATGTCTTAATTATTATTGGTTGGGAGGAAAATCATAACTATTTAGTAATGCTGAAGTAAGTTGGTTGAAATAGTTAATTTTTAAATATAGTTGTGATAAATTATAGTAGTGAAGTCTTTTTCCAACTGAAACATTTCTGTCAGAATAGGTACTCATTAGATAGGAGAAATCATAAATTTTCTTTTCTAGTTGGGCATACTTACCAACGTCTTTTTTTTTTCTTTAAAGCACTTGTGTGGACATCTAAGACACAAAGGCAGTTGTGTGAAGATAAAGGTGCTGTCTTCTCTCATGTTCCCTGTTACCTAGGTTTCATCCTGCTTCATCCCACCATAATCTGTGACTTTAGTTGTCATCCGTATGGTTGATGACCCAAGTAAACAGGTCACCTGAAACTTTCATAGAATATCTATCAGTAACTTAGTTTATTATAAGCCTCATAGACTATGTTTATGTTATGCTATCATATATGAAAAGATCATATGTACTTATTAAGCAATTGAATTTTCAGATCACGTTCATTTGATATATATGAGAGTAATATACTTTTTAATTTTGCCTGAATTATGGATATTTTCATATAGATAGAGACTACTATGCTGAAAACTTTAACCCAGCTTCCTATTACCTAGGTCCTCAATTTTAGAATTATTGACAATCCATAAGGAATTTTAATATCTTTAATAAAACACCACATTGCAACTAAAACTATATCATATAACATCTCGTGTTCATATTTCCACAGTTGTCCTTTTTTTGTTTTTAAGTAATCTTGTTAGAATCAGGTTAAAAATAATCAAGATGTATACATTGCTGTGGTTGCTAAGTTTTAAAAATCTCTTTCAATTCATAGACTTGTCCTTCCTTCCCTCTCTTTACCCCCCACCCTATATTATATTTGTTGAGAGAGCTAGGTAGATTGTTCCATAAGTTAGTCTGGATTTTGCTGACTGCATCCCTGTGATATTGGTTGTGTTGTAACTTTGTCGCCTGTCTATCTTATAGATCAGGTGAGAGTTATCACCAGGTGTGTGTGTGTATGTGTGTGGTGAGAATACTGTATAGGTGCTGTTGTATATTTTCACATGAACTGTATATGTGTGGCTTTCTGTTTTTGAAATATT
>RJWT010044343.1:0-11814 GCA_004365215.1 Cuniculus paca
TTGCTAGTTCCCATTTTGGACCTGTCTCACCTTGGGGTTTTGCTCTATAAAATCCCTGGAAAAAACAGGGTCAGCTGGGGATTTAGCTCAGTGTCATACGCGCCTGCCTGGCTAGTGTGAGTTTGATCCCCAGTACCAAAAAAAGAGAAAATACAGGGTCCTTGGCAACCCACTGGGGACCCCTTCTGTCTCCTTCTCAGACAGAAGCTTTCTTTCTCTCAATAAATATATTCTGCTCTTAACTTCCATTGTTCCTAAAATTCATTCTTCAATTTTTGAGAACATGAACTCCTACTGGCCATCTAATAGGTTGGGAGTTTCATTCACCTTTATCACTATTTTCTTCTCCTCTCTTATCATTCATAGTGTTGGTTTTTATTTATTTTATTTTTCGTTTTATTTATTATGGACTTAGGGATTGAACCCAAAACCTTACGCATACTAGTCAAGCCTTCTGCCATAGAGCTACATCCCTGGTGCGTACATATGTGTATCTGTTTATTTATTTACTTATTAAATTTTGAAACAAGATTTCACTAAGTTGCTTCAGGTGGGCTCCAACTTGTGATCCTCCTGCCTCAGGTTCCTAGGTACCTAAGATTACAGGTGTGTACCACCATACCCAAGTTGGCATCTATTTTTACAACTAGATTTTCAAATATGCCAGAGAAATGTGTGGCCATGTTCACCCAGTTGAACTAGAAATTCTAAGCACAGTTTATTTATTTTGACTTGTCAAATAGTGTAATAGATGACATGCCTCTTTTTAAAATTTTCCTTACAGCTATGTATCACTAACTAGATAATCAAGGCTCACGTTACATCCCACATTTATAAAAACAGTTTAGGATTCTTATATTTTCACTCTGGTCCAAAAATATTTGCATGCATTTATTCCCAAACCTTTGGACCACATTGGATATAACCAGCTTATCATATTTGCTTATATGTCTTAGAGGGTTACTCTTTATTCTAACTCATTTTGACTCATCTTTTAGAATCAATCCTTGAACCTGTTGACTCTGAGTTTGGACTTCCAAATATTTTGCTGTCTTTCATCTAAGTAACTTGCTTTTTCTTTTCTATTTCCCCATTTCAACTCCTCACATGGAATATGAGTAATTATGATTTAGCAGGCAAAGGCTGACCATGTCTTTATTAGGAAGCCTAAGTGTTGTGCTCAGAGAGATTCATTCTGTTTCCTCTAGTGAGGAAACGGTCAACATTGCTTCATTTGCAAGTTTCTACCCTGCTTCGCGCATAAAGAGTAACATGACTTTGTCATATTGAGCTGTTTCTCATAGTCAGATTTCCTAAACTTTGATATAGATAAAAGAGAACAATTTAAAATGTAAGGTGAATTTCCTATTGTATTTATGAGGCCATATGCTTGAAGCGATTAATCTTTATAAAAATGATTTACAACTACATTTCATTTTATATACTATGGCTACTTAGTAAGAACATTTCACCAAAAATAGCGAAATAGAGGCTAAATTGAAACTATGGTAGTTTCTTAGAAGTGGGAGTATTTCAGGAAGAGAAACACCATTAACAATTTCCATCATGAATAAATGTACTAAATTAATTTCACTTAGGATGTCGACACTTGAAAATGTACTCACCACTGATTTTCCAAGATTGAAAAATTAGCTTTTCTCCATTTGTAGCTCTAGCAAAGGAAGCAAGTACCCCCAAATCAAGACATCCTTGAATCAAGTCAGTATTACCTCAGATAACAAAGAATGGAACTAATCTACTTTGAATCAAAATAAAAACTCTTATTTGCAACAGGGACTAATAGGTTGGGGGCTCACTTGATCCTACATCAGGTTTGAACATAGAAATTTGTGTTCAAAGCCCTTGAGTGGTAATATTCTTGGCTAAGTTGGTGGGCACAAAGGTACACAGCAATCTTATGCTGGAGAAAGAGTTCAACCCCGCCACAATGCTGGTGTCCTTGATTATGGTGCCTCTGCTACCCCCTGATAATTCATTAAAAGCATGCCAACCATTGCTGGGACTGAATTTCCATAATTTGGGATCTCAAATTGTTTGCTTCTATTGTGCATTAGCGCCTCAGGTAAGATGAGAGACTTCCTCATCTGTAAAATTAGGATACAGGAATAGAAGGGTGATTTTCCTCATGTAGAGGATAAGAATTTAAGTTTGTATCTTATGCTGACATCAAAAGACTTGGGTCCTCCTGACCTGTGACATCTCCAACTTCCACCTGAGAACTCAGCAGTCAATGTGTGGGATATTTGCCATCTTTCTGATGATTAGAGTGAGGGTTGGATGCAAATAGCAAAACTAATCTCCATCAAAAGCAAAGCCGGACAAAATATCAGCTAAGAAAGACACAGGCCAACATACATCAGCACCCAGTGTATTTGGTTTTCTAAAGTGATGTTACCACTCAACTCTGAGTTGAGGAAACACTGATGAACGTAACACTTTTCCTTAGCTACAGACTCATTTAACACATGCCTGAGAGTCCATATGATGGTGGATATATGGAATTGGTCTTACTGTTTGAAGCAATGCCATAAATATCAGGTTAAGAAGTTTTGCATCATATTTGAAATCTATCATTTCAAACTATGGGCACTTTTGATTAATGGCGTTCTTTAGTGTTTGCAATGTTACATACTCTTAAGCCTTAATGTTTAAAGGACTGCTTTAAAAAGTTTACTGTATGAATCAAGTTGCTTGGTAATGTGGAATATTTTGCTAAGTGTTCAACTGACATTTCATGCCTTAATAAATCCTCTCATGGAAGCAGATGTACAAGCATGAAACTTCTTCAGAAATGACATCTCACACACACACACACACACACAAGCACACATGCACACATGCAAACACACACACACACACAGACATGAAACACAGCCCCCCCAGGTGTTTCTAGTCTAATAAACAGGAGAAGTTGATAAATCAATATGCAAATAGAATGCATTAAATGAAGAAAATGTATGCTGCATGTATTAAAAGGTTGTTCATGTGTGCATTGTCAGGAGGAATTAAAAATGTTTTTGCTTTACATTTGGGTAAGGAAAGTAAAAAATAGACTTCAAAGAGAAATGCACCCTAAATCAACCATCTCATTATTCAACTGGAGAGGATGGTAACACATTCATCCACTAGATGTCCAAATTCATAAGACACCTGTGTGCATAAAAGGAGAGTGAGTTCATTCAGATGGGTTTCATGGCAGGAGCTACATTTGGTTGGCAGTCCACTGTGATTTAGGACTTATGCTATTGTTCATCCTTAAAGTCACCCGCAAGGAGAATCTGATTACATGCATTAGAAAGATGAGGAAAGGGAATCTCACAAGTCAACAGGCATTTACTGGGTGTCCTCCACAGTCATTTATCTCAGGCATCAGGAGGCTGTGTTGTGGGGAGAGTTGGTTATGAATATGAACCACACAGACTCTTGAAAGATGAGACAAATATGTTTGAGCATGGGTAACCATCGTAGACAAGGATAACAAATCCAAGAATGTCACTAATAACCCTTCATTATCACCCCGGAGGATTCTGGTAAGTGGCTTACTCAGCTGATAAGTTTGAAAGTCTTTTTAACAGTGTTTCTCCTAGCTATATAATTATGCAGCCTTCTCAATTCATTTAACAGGAACAGTAAATACCAGGATGTAGGGTTCTCCCCTTCTACTTTCTGTATTGCGATCAACCAAATTTTACTTTAACAAAGGAGATTTTTCTTGAATTGCTAGTAACCCTACCCCTTTCTACAGTCTTGGTTTCTGCCCAGGTTTAGTTAATAATAGCACCTGAGTTCTTAAATCACAAGTCATTTTACTCACACTAGTCAGTTAATTCACAATTAAAATATATGTTATAGTCCTTCGTCTATGTAAAAATGCACTGGTTCCATGCACTTTAGCGCTTCCGTCCTCTCTTGCGATTGTCTTGGATTTGTTTTTCTTAGAGAATTGCATGTGGTGTGTTAAAGGACTCCAATGTTACTCAGCAAAGATGAAATTTGAAAGTCAATCCATACTACGGCTGTTGGGGAAAAAAAATACGTATTTGATGGGTGGTGGAAATCAAATGAGCTCACAGAAGGTTTTGTTTCTGCCGCATTGAAGATCTTGTTCACCAGTTTTATGCAACCTCTTCCCTTGCAGCCATTGAGAGATCTCATTTTTTTAAAATCAGAAAGGAAAGAATTGGTGGAGATTTTTTTTTTTTTTTTTTAGAAATGAAGCCAGACTGTATGATGTTGCATAATTCTAGAGGAGTAGACCAGGAAGTCACAAGTTGTTGTTGCCAGGCCAGAAGCCAGGGCTGAGAATCATTGTAATTGTAGATGAAATAATAATTATTTGAGATCGTTTGCTAATCAGCCAAACCATGGCAGAGGCTGCGGACAAGTGACAGTGAAGTAATTAAGGTGAAGGGCTGTATTTGCATTCATTTACACTCGGATCATTGTTTGCAAGATTTCCTCTCTCGAAATAGACTTGTCTTCTTTGAAGATGCAAACTAAATCAAAGCACTGGGAAAGTAAGAAGAGCCTGTGTTCACCATATTTAAAAATTCCATGCAGAACCCCTCACATGGTTGGACGTCTAAAGATTCTCTTGTATTTAATAATAAGATTTGGTTCACCTAATGATTTTATAAAACTATTACATATAGCTAATCAGTAATTGCTTTTCAGTACCCACAAGAAATGCTGAAATTGGGAGTTTTGTTAATGTGCTCCAGGGGCTATTCAAGACAAGCCATTATTGATCATGTAATAAATACATCATATAGTCTCAGTCCACTTGTTGAATGGTCTGTCCTAGCATTTATGCAGAAATGTTCACGGCTATTTTATATCAGTTATCAAGTGGTGCTATGGCTTGTATCTAGATGTCCCCCAAAGCCTCATTTGGTTGTAGGTGGGACTTTTCAGAGGTGGTTGTGTTATAAGCAGCTGAGTTAGAAATATTACAGGCAGTCAGACAGGGCTGGGCCCTCAAAGGAGCCAGTGCAGAAGACCAGATGTCTTGTGACCTTGGAGGAGACAGACAACTCCCACTGTGGGCCAGATCTCAAGACAAAAGGCAAAACAAATGCAACCACACCCTAAGTATAGACATCAGGGATTGATATTCTAGATAGGTATGAATCACCTTGAGGAAGCCAGGAATCACCATCCCAACCCCCTACAGAAAGAGTCACTGCTTTGTAAGCATGCCCACTTGCTACATGACTCGCTTCCCCATTTGCCCCTGATTTGGTCAATTTTACCTGAACAATTAATCTTATTGGTTGAGCATAGTTCTGTCCCACCTGATAGCCATCTGCCTTTCGAGTTCCCAGGTTTTCCCCATCTTGGACCCTTCTCACCTCATGGTTTTCCTCTATAAAATTCCCTATTCTCTCCCAGACAGAAGCTTTCTTTCTCTCAATGAATATATTCTGCTCTTAATCGCCATTGTTCCTAAAATTCATACTTCGATTTTAGAGAACATGAACTTGTACTGGACAGCTAGAAGGTTGGCAGTTTCGTTCCCTTATAGCAGCTGGATCTACAATGTGTAACTCTGGGGTTGATTCATGATACAATGCTAGGCTTGAGAGCAGCAGGACTAAGGGTATGAGTAGGACCTGCCCTGAATAACCTGGATAAGATAAAAGGGGTAGGAAGACACTGTTAAGGTGTCTTGCTGCTTTGCTACATTCTGTCAGCAATGAAATGTTCTCCTCTGCTATGTGCTACCTTGCCAATTATGGGCTAAAACTTCTACTACAAACTGTGAGCTCAATAAACCTTCCTTCCTTTAACTTTGGGTGTTGGGTATTTTGTCTCAGCAATGAGAGAAATGTAACCAAGACAAGTCTTTGACATTAAGTAAACGCAATGCTGTTAGATAAAAGCTTCATGTATGGTTGGGACTCCATTGTTATGAAACTTAGCTTGTGCATTTCAAACTTAAAGCAAAGCTTCCTGAGAAGGCCCCTGTGGGAAAATGTTTTAGCCTTAGCGTTGTGTGGTCTATGCATGGACTATATGGTCTGGACCATGCCTTTTACTAGTTGGATAACCTTTGTCAGGTTAATTTACCTTCTTGTTCTTCAGTTCTTTTCTTGTTTAGAAAATTAAATTAACTGACCGCAAATATCCAAGTGCCACTGAGAATTCTTTCATTGCCTACATTCAGAAAGAATCATCATGAGAACATGCATGTGCCTGTAAGATTGTGTATTTACATTGACAGATCATCACTCTGCAATCCTGTTGTTTCAATTAGCAGATGATTTGCAACTTACCATTCCTTTAAAATCTTCCTTCGTCTTCTAAGTAAATAGTTCCTTACTGGGCTGGGGATCTAGCTCAGCAGCCTAAGCGCCTGCCTGGCAAGAACAAGGCTGTGAGTTCAAACCCCAGTGCTGCAAAAAAAAAAAAAAAATTCCTTGCTAATTCTTCCTGATGAATGTTTTAAACTGAAAAGAACTTGCCAATGAAATTGCGAGACTGAGCATACGAATGGAGAATGAATAAGACCATATAGGATAACAGAACTCTCATGCTGACTATTCAGCCACCAGTCCTGGGCATCACGTATTACAGTCATCTCAGATTTCTCAAGAATTCATTTATTCCTGCCATCTTCATTTTCAAAAACAAATTTATTTATTTATTTATTTATTTAATCCTCTTTGAGCTCTGGACCAAGCAGAGAAAGTAAATATGCTTACTAACCCAATATCATGAATCTCTCCACCTTCTTAGTTTAGTCTATGTCCAGCTTTCCCTTGTATTCAGTCTCCAATCACAGCAATCTAAAATTCTTCTGCTCGTTCAATATAAAAAATTCTCTCATTCACTACTTGTTGCTAATACTGATGTATTGATATGGTAGGTACAGGCTGAATGTGTTACCATGAGTGTTATTGATGCAAATCAATTTTCATTTTGCTGCATGGATGTTTTATATTTAGGGAAGATGGGAAATAAGCATGATTAATTCCTCAAAGAATGAGAGAGTGATACTAGTCTTCGGGTTATTTGTTTAATACCACATTAAACTTATGTCAGTACTCTTCTGGAAATCCCAACTTTATTGGTAGCTATCTATTGTTCTGGGTCTCAGTTTTCCCTGCTATATCTGGAAAGGTGCATGGAAAACTTTAGCCAGAATGGCACAGAGTAAATGTGGACATAAGATTCAGGGAATTGTAAGAGAAATGGGAAGAGAGCAGTGAGTCATTTGAAGAGTTGATTTTGTACGGAAACAAGCTCTGAGTGCAATCTATGGTACTCTCCCAAGGGAAATTTTAGCAATTGGAAGGTAATTTATGAGATTGTTTTTGAAAAAGGACAAGATTCAGGGGACAGTATGTAGAGCTGAAGAGGCACTTTTTTGTTTGTAGCTTGCTACAGCTAAGTACTGCCAACAGGAGATCAAGGTAGTTGACTCCAGGAATTCTTTTTGAGAGGTTATTTTGTCTGGGTTTTTCCTCCCCTGCATCATGTAATGCTAAGCTCTGACCTCTGAAGGTGCTCTTGCTCTCACTCTCTCTCTGTCTTGGAGCCTGATCCCTTACCTGTGAGCATCTGCAGGAAAGGGGATAGAAGATGAAGCACTATGCGGAAACCTGTGTGATGTGTGATACTACCCCAGTTCCACTGAGAATCTAATAAGGCCCTTTGGTGCTTTCTGTTCTAGGAGGCAACCCTTAGTCTCTCCAGGAATTTTCACTGTGGTTGCTTTGAAGAGACCAGGCCTTGTACAATTTAATTCTAAAGCAATTTAAGTAAAAGAGACTCAGGGACAAGTTGTGAATTTGATCCATCAGAAAGGAAAAGGCAGACAATATTTCCGAAAATAAAAGCTTTTGAACATAAAATGGAGAGCTCTCACGAAAGCAATCTTCTATGTTTGATGGCCTTTTTTACTTCTGTTTCAACCCCTTCTTTGGGTAAAATTAAAGTGAATCTTGCCTTTCTTTTTAACCTGAAATCTTGAGCTATTGACAGACTTTGTAACATTGCTTAGGGAAAAGGGAACTTTAAGTTGTACTTTTCTTGTACTTCCTTATAAAAGGAAATTCCAGTATGCCTGGAGGTCTGTATCGACTCGGATTGATTGCCAAACAGACAGATGACTAACTTATCTCGGAAGGCACTATGACTTTCCCTTACCACAGGTCATTGGCAACTTTTTGGGAAACATCTTAGGGCAAAGGAGGGTGAGAACTTGTGGAACTTGTCTGCTGTTACCCATTTCTAATTAGTTTGGGGTGGTTGCTAGAGGGCCTTCTCTCTGGTATGCACATCAGCAGACTGGATTAGAGAGACGTAATGGCGTAATGGCGCAATGGCACCAGCAGGCCCTGGCTGGCCCTGGAGCTTTCCACAACGCTAGTGATGAAACCAGAAGTGAGAACGGGGTTGCCTGGGTGTGAAGTAGGGTGCCTACTGTTACCTTCTGTTCGATGAGGTAAACAAATTTTGGGTTGGAAAACGTCATAGTGCATTCCTAGAGATGAGAGTCATCTGGCTGGTCTGACAATTGCGGTGTGTAGGTGTCAAAATCAAGACATGGATTTCAAAACCATGAAATCTGGACTTGCCAGATGAAGGGATCTTAAAATACGAGCAGTTTACTATGAGAGATTGAGCATTATACTGAAATTCAGGAAAGAATTGGAAAGATGACAAAGAGAAGACAATGACTCAGTCACTTGCTGGAGAGACATAGGCACTAGCTTGGTGGCAATGTATGCTATGGCAGAATTAGATTATGTAGAACTTCTTCTCTTTTTAAAACAAGACCTAAAGGGCTGGGGATTTAGCTCAGTGGCCTAAGCGCCTGCCTGGCAAGCACAAGGTTGTGAGTTCAATCCCTCATGCCAAAAAAAAAAAAATTTAAAACAAGACCTAAATGGGGAGCAGTAAATTCATAACTTGTAAAACTCAACTGTGAAGTGAATTTACTTTGTCTGGGTTAGATTATTTTCATAAATGCCTCAGGGAAAAAGGGGTGGATTTTAGTTATTCATTCATAAAAAATGTATGAACACTACTGGCTTTCTGGATCAAAGGCATGTTCTATGAAGTCAGCCTTTTAGTCACTTGCAGAATGACAATAGAGAGAACTACCAGCTAGTATGCTTGTCTAACACTTATTGGACCATGACCGTTTGGATGTCCTTTTAACTTGAGTGGCTGTCCCAATACTGCCATTAGCAAGTGTATGCTGTTAACAAGAAATACAAGTAGTTTTACATCTGAATTACAAAATCATTTGTCATTGTCTGTCCATTTGAATTCTATGTGAGAAAACATATATGATCCTGAATGGTTTCCACTACAAAAACAGAAATGGACACAACAAAATGAAATTCAGAGAAACTAACTGTTAAAACAAAGGTCATTGCTATGGAATAAAATGCATGAGTCCTATATGCTAAAGTAGTGAATCAAAAATATTTTTGCCTCTCATTTTACTATACAATAGCTTAATTTGCCTTTTAAATGGAATTACTGTTACTTATTTCACAAACATATTCTACTTCTGTGACTTTCAGATTATACCTTTACAGAGTTTAGACTTGTTTTGTTGAAACAAAAATTTTTATTGTGTTTTGTTTATAGACATATGTAGCCTATCCCCAAATTTAACTAAGAAAGTAAACTTTCTGTTTTCCCAGAGTATGTTACATACATTAATTAGTGACTGAACTTGTCTGAGGGTCAGTTAAGTGCTACATCACTATCAAGTGACTGCTGTCTTCTGTATTGATTTCCACTTGATGTGGTACTTTCTGCAGCACAAGAAAGCATCTTGGCTCTTAATTTGCACTGTTTTTTCATTCACTTCTCATTTACAATGTGTCGATAGAGTGTCTGGCACTTCAACCTGGCTGATATGTGCTCCTTCTGCATTCCAGAGATATTTCTATTGCACCAGAAAGATGCTGTTTTATTATTCTTCATCTCTGCAAGTCTTTGTGGGGCCACCTGTGAACTCCATGTGGTGGTAAACCATATGGTGTTTTATTTATGGATCTTTCTTCTCTCACTTATCTTGCCCCAAATCTACACATCATACTCACTGTATTTCTTGACTAGTAGATCTTCCATAACCGCTTATTGAATGACTTGAATCATGGTACTAAAACAAGACTGCCTTTTTCCCCGAGGCAGCTTAGGACCTGATAGAAGTATAGTCAACAGCTCCAGGTCCTGCTAGGCATGCAAATGTTCCTTACTTCTTTCTTAGTCTGGACAGGCTGTGGGAAGTGTCAGGGAGAAGGAACTCAGCTTAGCATGTGTTTTTACCTGGAAAGATGAATTAATTCATGCTTTATTTATTGATCACAACTTATTGTATGCAATAAAAAATCGTGAATATTTAAAATTTTTAGACTGTATTACAGTGAATGACACATTAACCTTCATCTACCTGAAAACATTTCCTCTCATCCTAAGTACATTTCTCCCATTATTCTTGGCACTTTCTGAAGTATTTCTGGAGGTCTTCTTTTGTGAGTGTCTACCTGGTTGCCTATCAGTCCTCAATAGATTAAAAATGTTTATGGAAACTTCTGTAAAATACAAACATTACAAAGTGTTATCATCTATCTTATTCAGAGAATCTATTGCTCTGTGACTGCTGGCCCTTCTCCAAAGGCAAAATGACTGTGAAATGTACAATTTTCTAATCAATTCAGAACACTGACACAATACAACTAAAGGCATAGATAAAAGAGGGCTTCCAGTACTGTTGCAGAAAATGGCAAGAATGATGGGATAAGTGTATTTGAAATGAAGGGGGTGAAATTTGCAGGGCATTAATGACAATGTGGTTTTTAAAATTTTTTTTCTTGTTTTAAAAACAAAAAAGAATGAAAATGATACAGAATTTCAAAACAAAATGTATTTTTAAATGTAATATTTTAAAAATGTAAAGTTCACCATATTTTTGTGAGCACACCTTGTATTTTTCATCTTAAGTTTTATGTTACTTATAGAAAATTCTTCTTGGCCTGGGAAAAAAGTAACAAATATCTTTGACCCAGCAAGTTATTGTCCTGCAGACTCCAAAGGGTGTATATGTATAGATATCAGGGAAAGAGACATGATCCTCTTCAAGGAGACAAAGCTATAATTGATCTAATAATTGCATGCTGTCCCCAGTCATGTAGCCTACCAATTTCTCAAGAAGAAAAAGTCTTCACTCACTACCACCACTGCTCCCAGGAATTCAAGAGAAATGTTTCACTCTGAGCACCTGGTCACACCTAGCCTTTTCTTTTTTCATTCATTACTTCTAACGTGAACCTTGACTTCTCAGTCATATTGGGCATTCCTAAGATGTAGGTCATGTCACAGATTGGAAGGGGCTGGAAGAGTCCCAGATGCATGGCAGCTTTTCAATAAACAGTTGTCCACTGAGAGCCCTTCAGCTTGAATTATGAGTTCTAGAAAAGCCAGCTTTTCTTTGCATGCTTGGAAGCTGAAGACTGACAGGAGAAATAAGGTGCTGTGTGAGGTGACAAGTGCTTTGACAATTTGCTCATCTACCTAAAATCTAGTGTGTTTCCTCATCCACCTAAAATCTAGTTTAAAATACTACAATGCTGAAATTCCTGGAAGTGGCCTGCTGTGAATTATTTCAAAAGGAGTTTGCAACATCCTAACACACTCAGGCAAGGCTGCATTATCCCAATGTGGACAATTAAAGAGGGCTAGGACATCATTCTACAGTTACCCAGTTTTTCACTAAACATAAATCTGATAGATTCAGAGAAATGCTTTTAACAGCACTATGAATAAATT
>RJWT010044344.1:0-11801 GCA_004365215.1 Cuniculus paca
CTTGATTATTATATGTCTGGGTGTAGATTTGTTTTGGTTATGGCTAGCTGGAGTTCTATATGCCTCACTTATTTGAATGTCATATTCTTTTTTTATGCTTGGGAAGTTTTGATAAATTATATCTGTAAATAAGGTCCTGATGTCATTTGTCTTGACACCTGCTTCTTCACTCACATTTTTAATTCTTAAATTATGCATCCTTGAGTTGTCCACCAGTTGTTGAATTGTTACTTCCTGAAACCTTGTTATTTTTAAGAGATCTTTCCTTTCAAGGTCATAGGCTGCAATCCTGTCTTCAAGCTTTGAAAGTCTTTCTTTAGTTTCCTTCATGTCAACATGCCAGCTATCAAATGAATTTTTAATTTTCTGGATATCTCTTTGAATCTGTTTCATACATTCTAAATCTCTCTTATGCTGTTCATTCATGGTTTCCCTCATTTTCCTATGCTCCTCTATTTTTTATCTGTATCTTCTTTAGAGATGTTTAGTATTTCTTTTACTATGGTTTTCATTTCTTCTTTTACCTGGGACAGAATTTCTGTTCTAATTTCTCTTATAGCTTTCTGAAGTTGTTTCTTCACTTCAATTGACAGCACTTCAGATATTTCAGGTGTACAATTCTCCATCTCCATGTTTTCCTTTTTTGGAATTGCGCCGCTTGGGTTGGATGCCAGAGATTGCCCTCTCCCTCTTCATCTTGGCATATTCTTGATTTCTTCCACCCCTGAGTAGTGTGGTCCCAGGCATCCCAGGACTGGCCACAACTTCTCCGAAGCTAGGCTGTTTGTCTTTTTTAGCCAGTGCTGGCTACATATATCTGATCTTGGGTGCCTGTATCTCTGCACTGAACTGGGAACCAAGCCACCTGGGGTTTGCACAGGAGCAGGCCTGGTCAGGCCCTGCGAATCTAAGCTGTTTAGCAATATTATCTGAAAGGCGCATGGGAGCCAATCTCCAACCAATCAGCTTCTGCAGGTCCGCCCACCACCTGGAGTTCCCAAATGACTGGTTTTTTATTTTCTGGCTTCAGTTTAGGCAACTTCCGTGGGTCTGCCCACAACCTGGAGCTGATGCCAGTAGTTAGCAGTCTTGGCCCCAGGCGGGTGCAACCTGCCCAACTCCAAGATGGAGCCCGGCCCATCACTCTCTCCCGTGGGGTGGGGGTGTGGTGGAATTCCAAGCACTCACCAACCACCAGTGCAGATCTCCGCGTCCGCAGCTCTCCTTCACCCCTGCGCCTTTCCGCAGAGACCTCTGGGGTTGACCTGCAGCTTCCACCATGACTGCAACCGTGACTGCGCATGTCTCTAGGCTCAGTAGGTCTTCTGGCAGGGTAAATCTGGCTCCAGGCTGAGGCGCTGCCAGCCACCCCCTTCTTCTTCATTTAAATTCTTTTTATTCTCTTTGTGGGCTTCAATTCATATTTTTAATTCTTTCTTGGTTCAGGGGACCCACTTGCTTCCTTCTTGTCCTCTCCATGATGTTATATTCCAGCATCTGAACTGTTTCTCTCAGAGACTGTTTACTCTGCTGCTTACTGTTCTGCCATCTTTAGCTCCTCCCCCATGTGTACCATACATTTCTTGCATTGCTGATGTCCTTCAGTTTGTTCTTGAGCTAGTTAATATATTTCAAATGTTTCAGAAATATTAGTTGTGATATTGAGAATCATTCCTATGTTTCTCTGAATCATATATTTTCTATTGTTTTAGCCAGAATTTTGAAATAAGGCTTTGATTTAGAATATGTACAAGTATAGTTCCCACGTTTTCTATGTTGTTGATAATTCCAAATGATTTCTAATCCAAATACAAGTTTTTTTTTTGTTTTGGGATTTGCATTCACATTTACATATGGGTATGACAGAGGTCTGAAATTCTCTACAAAGGCATACTGATTAAATCCGGCCTGGAAAGAAATCTCCAGCTGCTCAAGATAAGCAATTTACAGAGTACATTTACATCCACTTACAAAAAATTATGTGAAGGAGGTAGGGAACCTAAGGAGGTCCTCTCTCCTGTTTTTCTCCCTTTCCTTATGATCTTAAAATACTATTAAATGCCAAGGGCCTCTGCAGAAAATGCATGAAATGTTCCTACTTTTTTCCTAAGCTTACATTATATATAATAGAAGTAATTATATAAAAAGGAAACCTAAAATCCTGTCTTCTGCTAGAAGGACACAGCTTGATAAATGACCAAAATTTAGCGTGGTTGAAAGAGATGCAGAAACTGTGCCATAAAGCAGTACTTATTTGGAGGATGTAATTGCACAAATCAAAGATTCACTGGAGATAAATAAAGGGAAAAGTAATACCACAAACAACATTAAAGAAAAACAAAAAAAATACTAAATATACTGCATTGCATCTACACATAACAAGAATAATACACTACAAAAGGTACTTCATTTTTTTTATTTAAGAGAAAAAAGAAAAGAAAAACAAAAGGCAAAAGAAACAAACAACAACAAACTGAAAACAATAACAGTATAGGTTTACAAAACAAGATGATAGGAATTTAACAATGGTTGTAATATTGCATATTGTTATCTTTGAAATGATTGCTTAGATGTAGCTCAATACAAAGTCAACACTCGAAAATCAATGCCCTGTACACAAACAACAAACTCACTGAGAGAGAAATAAAGGAAGCCATACCCTTCACTGTAGCATCCAAAAAAATGACATACTTTGTTAGGAATCAATCTAACAAAGAAAGTAAAAGATCTATATATTGAAAATTACAGTACTCTAAAAAAGGAAATAATCGAAAAAGGAATTCAAAAACTGGAAAGACATTGCTTGTTAGGAAGAACAAACATTGTAAAAATGGCCATTCTTCCAAAATTGTTATACAGATTTAATGCAATTCCCATCAAAATACCATTTTCATACCTCACAGATCTAGAGAAATCATTCTTAAAATGCATCTGGAACCAGAAGATACCTAGAATAGCAAAGGCAATTCTGGGCAACAAAGGCAAGGCGGGATGCATCACAATGCCCGATTTGAAATTATACTACAAAAGGTACTTTTTAGAGATTTACTCAATTTTATTGTAATCCCAAATATTGAGTACAGTGACCCAAGTATTGTAATCCTATTCTCTGTCTTCCTCACAATCCAAAGTTATATTTGTAATCCCATTGAGACATGATTGGAATCCCAGCAAATTAATTCCAATCTACCACCTCCAATGCAACCCACGGCAAGAGTAAAGACACCAAGACATGTTCTAAATCAAGGGCAGCCAAGGAAGCCTAAATTCAATCCCCATGAGGATGTGTGGACAAAGGCCCTGATTCAAATCCTGATCCCAGAATTTATTATCTTGTGTAGAAGGGAGTGGCTTGAGGATGAGTGACAGTGAGGATGGCAGGAACTAGGTGAGTAACTTGAGCTGGCTGCCAGGTAGGGAGAAAAGCATCATTGTAAAATGCAGGGATAATGACATGCAGAAGGATCATTCTGCATAATTCAATTAAGGTAGTAACTGAATTATTTTTGGAGGCTGTTGCTTTGGTTTCTGATATGTAAACTTTTCTGCCTGGGGGAATCATAGCCTCTGTCTCGAGGCTCATACCCAGTTGACATTCCTGGAGTTGACTTGCTCTACCATCTCGCTGTGCTCATGTCTTTTACAGAGAGCACTATGTAAGGAAACAGGAGACTGATGACTTTAGAGATTACATACCAGTACCTTGGCTGGCCTTATTTGCAATGCTTAGAGCCAATTGAAGACAGAAGGAAATACCATAGTTAGCTCTGTACCTATTACATATAATAAGTCACGGTATAATCAAAGTCACAGCATTTGTTCTGCATTCAAGGGGAGTCACTCAAATTGTCTCCCACAAATTTGCCACCTAGTGACACGAAAGATAGGCTGGACAAAAAATGTTATTCTGTTTTATTAATAAGAAACCAGGCTTGGTAAAATTGATTGACCCCAGCTCGTATACAATAGAGTGGCATACCTGAGGATCTGTGTACACTTAAACCATGTCTGTGTGAAGTCTTCACATAAATATACTGAAGAGTCAACTGAATTCAATCAAACCAACTTTTGCTGAAGCACAGTGCTAGGTGAGATATTTATTATGTGTTTAGAGACATAAATTTGAAGAGAAAGCATATCATTCATTCAAATAATCTCAGTGAAATGCAGAATGGCAAAGTTTATTTTATTTTTAAAATTTTTCTTAGTACTTGTTTGCAGTACATGTAGTTTATACTCATCTTGTGGAGTGGTTACATGTACATACTATAGTTTGTTTCTTTTTCTTTTTCTTTTTCTTTGTGAATTCCTCCCCTTCCTCCTCCCTTCCTCCTTCTTCAATTCCTCATCCTGATTTTCATTCTTGTTGCTATTAATCCTAGCTCATGTTATGACATGTAATGTTTACATTCATTGAAGTTATTAGGTTCCTGTACATGGCATATCTTTATTCTACTTATTTCCTCTTCCCTTTCTCTTCACCTCTTGCCCTTTTTCCCTTGGACCACTTCCCTATTGCAAGAGCTCCATCCTCTTCAATTCATCCTTTATTATTCTCTCACTCAAATGAGAGATACAATATGGTATTTAAGCTTGTGTGTCTACTTGATTTCACTCGACATTATATTTTCCAGTGCATCCATTTGCTTACTAAAGAATCTATCATTATTTATAGCCAAATAATATTCCATTAAATGTAGATATCACAATTTCTTTATCCAATCATTTGTTGACAGGTATACAGGCTGTTTCCAGGATTTAGCAATTATGAATTATGCTGCTATAAATGTTAGTAAGCATATATTCCTGTAGTATGATGTCTTAAATTCTTTGAGAAAGATACCTAGAAGAGGGTTAGCTGGGTCATATGGAATTTCTCATTTTAGTTCTTTGAGAAATCTCCATTCTGCTTTACATAGTGGTTGTACTAGTTAACATTTCCATCAATAATGATGAGGTTCCTTTTTCACCACAATCTCACCCTGATTTGTTGCTTGATTTCTTAATGATTAAGAATGGCAAAATTTTATACAAGTGACTTGATTTATCCAACTTTTACATAATATAAAAACCCTGTGTATCTTACTAGTGTCTCTTTGGGTGTAAAACAGTGGCATAATTTGTATTCTATCCTCACAGATGCCAACTCAGCACAGTAAGAATGGTCTTATATCTAAAAATGAGTGGGATTCTGGCTTAGTTCACTGATGCATTTAAATTACTTCTAACCCCGTATGATGAGTGATTTCCCATTGGAATCTGTCGTAAATATTTAGAGAAGTTGGACTCACTGCTAGTAGACACTATTATTACTAAATGAAGACTGGATGCTTGAACTAAGTGTGGTTTTGAAATGCAAGTTTTCCCTTATGTAAATCGGGCCTTGGAGTTCTCTGCTGTTTTTCCTCAGTACACACAAAGCTTTACTGCAAGGTCCAGTAAGCACTGATAGTTTTCTCCAGCTGTCTTGGCAACATTAATTCTTGTAGAAGCCAATAGGACACATTCTGCCTTTTCACAGAATATTAAAAAAAAGAAAAGAAAAGAAAAACTAACCTTACGGATGTTAATTAAGAGAATGGGACAGAGCGTTTGATATGAAACATCTTTGATATTATGATGTTATTTGACCCATGTTTAGTTTTATAAAATAGGAACTTCTTTAGTGAGTTTTATACATTTTTTATACAATTAAGTTTATTGGTACATTTTAGATATACATAATGATCATTTCATCATAGAGAATTTGTACTTGTACAGGATATATTTTGGCTTCTCTGTTTATATAACAATATCTGAATCATATCACCTTAGAAAGAGTGAACATAGAAATACAGGCTTCTGTAATGCAATAGTGTATGCAATATATGGATAGGTATTAAGAATAGAGAATGAAAACATAAAAGAACAAAAAGTAGCTATGTAAATAGAAGTTTATTTTCCTCTCATATAAAGTAGCTTGGGTTGGTAGTTCAACTGGTTTCATTCTCTCTTCCTGTCATTCTTGTTACCTTAGTTCTTGGTGTTTATTTGTGAAAGATGGCTGCTTCATTCTAATTTTTTTTTTCAGTAACAAAGATGTAGCCCAGGGCCTTTGCATTGAGCTACATCCAGCCATTTTTGTATTTTTTTACTTTGAGACAGCCTCCTAAGTTACTATGTTGTGCAGGCTGGGCTAGAACTTTCTTGGGTTTTCTTTAATGTGTTTATTTTTTAATCAACAATAGTTCCATGATCTAATTCAAGATAAAGTATATTTATTTTTATAACTACCCAGTATTGAACATAAAACTTCCCAGAATAAATACTTAAATTGCTTTTATTTTTAGGCAAGAAGTGGAAATCTGTGTGTAAATCCACATACCAGAATTCTGTTGGTCATATCACACTGCCAAAAATTCAGTAAATGGAATGACACGCTATCTTTCCCTTTCATATTATTTTATTCTGGAACCTTAATAAGTTACTGATGTTAACTTGATTGTGTGAATTCTTGAAAAAATATAATTCCACTTGGAAATTTTATTTCCAATAACATTCTTTCAATTGCCAATCTATCACTTTAATTTAATAAATTATACAAAATATGAATCAAGAATTATTTTAATTCATAATACTCATTATACTATTAATTGGCCTAGAAATGGGGACCCTGTTATCATACTTTATGTGTTAAAGGCTCTATTGAGTACTTCTCCTAAGGTACAAAAGGGCCCTTTATCCATTAAACTACATACCCTAGAATCAGAAATTGCATTTATTTTGGTTTTATTTATATTGCTATAATAAGGAATAAAGTATGCATTAAACAACAAGGCACCTCTGCAATTTGAGGGGCCAGGGAGGGAGGACATGTTGAGTGGAACAAGCATGCTGCTCATGATTTGATAGGTTGCGGGAAGTCTTCAAGTTATCAAGGGGTTTCCTTTCTTCTCCCAAATCCGTTCTCACTCATAGCAAGATAATTGCTTTTTATTATTTGCCATACACTCTTTGGATCCCCACTGAGGTTGCTACAGATGGAACAGGCTGGCTTCTACCAAAGCTAGTCCGAGAAACTCTCAGGAGGGAGGCCAAAGTGTCATTTCCTGGGACTGAAAGGTCACTGTTCCCCTTATTTATTCTTCCCCAGCAAGCTGCTCTGCAGGTCACCTGGCAAATGCACTTTTCTTCCTTAGATCCACTAGCAATGTACTCACAAATGGCACTCTAAAAATGGCATGTCACACGTAATTGCCTGTGTCAGTTGCCAATCGATTTTGTGGGTGACCAGTCAGCTTCTTTGATTAGGGTGCAGAGTAAGTGCTACCAAGGTTACTGGTTGATTTCTCCTTTGTGGTTACATATTGGATCACCACCAGGCCTGAGTTTTCAGACCCAAGGACCAGTGTCAGTAGAAGATGCAATACAGTGTAGCAGGAAAACACAGTGTCTGAGGTTTTCTGATAAGTGGGAAAAATATTCCAATAAGAATTTGTAAAGATTGATAAAGTAAGCAGGGTACACGTTTCCAGCCATTTTGTTAAATTTTAGGTCAAGAATAGACAAAGCTTCAGTGGGAGCTAGAAGGAAAGCCTTCTGGAGGGCCTGGGATATTAGTATCATTATCAAAATAGGAATGAAGGCAAATGTCCATTTATCAGACAGGAGATATTAATATGGGAAAAACAGGAATCAAAAGGCTCCAAACGTGGTTCCATTATCAGAGTCAAATCTGTGCTGTTGTAATACTTTTAGCACCTGGGCCTTGGCCTTTATGTGGGAATCAATGGACCTTAGCTAAAAAAGGACATGTAATGAAACTGTTGGGAACTAGGATGGATCCAAAAACCCCTGGCCAAAGGAGCTGCATATACATATTGTAAGCCATAGGGAGATGGATCAATAGTTCAAAGATTCTTAAATGTGAACGGGTAGCAGATGATCTGGAGGTCTTGTTAAACATGCAATATTGAGCCCCATCCCACAGAGCTTCTGATTTAGTGGTCCTGAAAAATTTGTATTTCTAATATATGTCCAAATGATGCTGATACATTGATTATCACTGGGGTAGGTCAGTTCTATTTCTTCGTTATGGGAGCAACTGAAGATTTCATCCTTGCTTCTGGTTAAAACAAAAACAAAAACATACTCCTGTGTTTTTGCCCCTCTTACCTGAGATGACCATAAAATGATAGCAAAAGAGTAAATCCCAAATCAGAAAAGAATCTCAAATTTCTAGGAGATATATATGCCATCTGAGAAAGAAGATGTGTACATCTTTTGATGGATGAAACAAAGTAGGAAACAGCAGGCTAGGCTATGCAGGAGGGCCCTGCAGCTGAGAATTTATTTTCCAGGATAATTCATGGAAGGTTCCAGGATCAAAGTTAGCATGAACAATGGAAACTAGAAGGGTACTTAAAAGGGGGCTGGGGTGTTTGCAAGAGTTGATTACGTGAAATATTATCTGAAGAATAATTGTAGTAATTATCATAATTCAGCACCTGTCCATTACTGTGTTTGCTCAGCAGGATAAAATGAACATATAGACAAGCAACTGGTTTTAATGATGAAAGTATAAGCAAAGACCACTATTTAGTTGACAAGAACAATGACAGATACAAGAGATAACAGGAGCTAGGAAAAATAAAGTTCTGGAAATAGAATAAAACAAAGAAATCTGTAGTTGGTATTCTCAGAGTGATGAAATAATATTGACTACAACACAAAAACAGAAAAAATATGGAAAAGAAAATAAAAATTGAACCAGAAAGAGCTCTTGGGGATTAAAATTGTGAATGCCAATGGGTAGTTTCAAATAGAAGTTTCAGGAAAACTCTTGTAATGAAGAGAAAATTTGTAGAAAATGTGAGCAAAGGTAAGTAACACAACACAGTGATCCATTTGACTAATAGGAGTTCTGGAAAGAGAATAGAAAATAAAGGGGACTAAAGATATATTGGAAGTATATTTCCTAAAGGTGAAAAAAAGAAATTTTCACTGTATTGAAGGAATCTAATGAGTACTGAGTAAATGAATGGTCAAAGACAAAACCAGTCACATAAAATTTTAGGATACAGTAGATAAAAGAATTTAAAGTCTTTTTAGGGTAGGGTCATGAGTTTACCTGCAAAAGTATGGAAGAGGATTCCTTTTTAGTGATCTGGAATATGAGAGATAATGAAGAGGTATATAAAAGGGGAAATTGCTTTGTATATAAAAGTTTATACCCTGCCAAGTAAATTAAAATTAATGCTACCCAAAATTGGAAGGAGTACAGTGTGAGAATGAGATTAATTTTCTAGAGTTGAGATAATTTCCAGAAAAAAATTAAATCTGTTACAAATAGTTTGTTTCTGGACAATAGGACTGATTGATGTATGCATGTGGCAAAAGATAGGAAAAATTTTTGTTTTTTATTATATAGCCTTCAGATCATTTTATTTTTGCTAAGTGCTTGCATTACTTCTCCAAAATTAACAAGGAAGAAACAAAATCCAAAAGTCCTTTGTCACTGAAAGGGTGCTGCAGCTTTAAGATAACATGCATGATGAACACACAAATTTTATGAATTCTTCCATTAAGGAAACATTGGCTGAAATAGCTGCCTGTTGTAGAGAAATAGCTTAGGAATTGCAGTGCAGAACTAGCTGTTTATATCAGCAACAACAGTCTTCTTCCTAGCTCTATTAAACTCAGCTGCTTAGCAATATGGAAAATCAGAAGTCGAATTAAAGAGAAGTACTTTCTTTTCATCCTATAAAATGTAGTTTCAAGGGTTAGTATAATTTTGAGAACTCAAAAAACATACAAATACAAATGTGAAAATATTTCAATATTGAGTATCAGTACTTAAAGAAAAATCACAAATCAATAAATTAGCTTTTAAAAATATGGCAAATAAGGAAATGCCTCACTGTAAGACCAAATTATATATACCCAGAAAGATGGAACATTCTTGCACAGTAACTAGTATGGCTTCAGAACAGGCAAGAACTCTTGAATCTAATTTTCCTCTGTAAGACTGACAGATTTGGCAAATGAAAAAGAGATGATGATAATAATCTCCATCGACTGAGGGAAAACTCACAGAAATGGAGAATACTGTATTTGCTACGTGGTTATGAACTGGTACTCATTTTTCTGAAGAACATAACTCATGCTGAGACTTAGCAATGAACCACAATCCTCAACTCTAGATAATTTCAGTAGGATCCTTTAATGGCAAGTTTAGGAAAGAAGTGGAGTGAAGAATGTTCCTTAAAAGAGCAACTGAAAATAAGCTGAACAGAGGGTGATGGTGAGGACAAGATTTTAGACAAGATCTATAGGTAAGTCTATTTGTTGTCTAGTTCTGTTCTAACTGACCAGTTTGACTCAATTGGGTTGTTCAACATATTAAATGGGTAACTATTATGTTCAGTTGGCACATATAAAGGCACAAATATCAAGATATAAAGTCAAGCTGGTACACTGGTGGAGTAGGTGGAGGAAAGGATAACTAAGGAAGGAAAAAAAAAGTGGGCCCAAAGAGGCAGATCAGGGAACATCTATCTAGACATAAGAAAAAAAGATGATTTCTGGATTGCAACAAGTAACAAACTAGAAGGTAGCCATAGCACACCTATCACATGGTTGAGTGTTTGCTGGGTGATTCTTGATTTATAAAGCATAAAGGATGGGAAGGACAGCAGTATGGTGTCCTGTGAGGAGAGGATGAAGAAAGGGAAATTCTATAGAATAAATAAAACAACTCCTAAAGAAGATTTGAAGCTGGTTTTCAGCAATAGGATAGAATTTTCCATAGAACTTGGAGTTTCTTTTCATCTGAGTACAAAAGAGAAGGAAATAGTTAAGATTGAGGAAGAAGCTCTTATAATTAAAGCTCTTGTGATTACCGCTGACTTAATAGACACCAGTTGAGCCTCTTCTGGTGTTCTAACAATGTAGCAGACAACATTCCTGACAGAATGATTGGCAGGAAATAAATTGGTAATTTTGTTTGTGATTGTATTAGAGTTCTCCAGAGAAACAGTAAAAATGAATATATACATATATATATGGAATGGGATCATGAAATTATAGAGGATGACATGTCCCAAGATCAGAAAATTACTAATCAGAAGACCAAAAAGAGTCAATGGTGTAGTTCAGTCTAAATGTCAGAACGCTTGAGACCCAGAAAGAGTGGATGTTTCAGATTTTTTTATTTGGAACAGGAATCAAACTCAGGACCACTGAGCAATATCATTGGCCAAATGTTTCAGTTTTGAATTTGAAGGCAGGAAAGTACCAGCATCCTAGCTTGAAGCAGTCAGGCAGCAGGAGTTTCCACTTAGATGTTTTGATGTTTTGTTCTATTCAGGTCTTCAATAGCTCGAACGGGGCTTACTCACATTAATAATATTTTCTGGTTACTCAGATGCGATATTAAGACAGGGTAATTATTGAAAATGCAATGGATATTTCTATTAGAAAATATTGGAAATAATTAAAGTTACACCCACACAATAATGCTTCATAAAACATTTTATGAAACAAAGCTTCAGACAATTGTTAGTGTCACATAATGATGTAACAAAAGTAGATCAACTTACTTTCTGGCTCAGAATAAAGATTTCGAAGTCATCTATGGAAACATTAATACAAAGAGCAAGTCAATGACAACGTAAGTGAACACAGTGATAGAGAATAATATAAAATCAATCATAACATTAAATGTGAATAAGAAAGGTTAACAGCTATATTAAAACAAAATCAAAACAAGACAAAAGAATGTGCATTTATACTCAAAAATAATTGGAATATCTCAGTTTCAT
>RJWT010044345.1:0-11810 GCA_004365215.1 Cuniculus paca
AAGCTGGATGGCGTCAGAGATGTCAATTTGAGGGCTGGTTTCCTCCTTCCGGGCCGCGTCGGACCGCGGCGGGGACGAGCTGCTGCGGCTCCCATGGCCCCAGCCCAGGAGGCGTCTCCAGCAGTCACACATGGGCTGCAGGAGCAGAGTCTAAAAGGAAGATGAGGCCACACTTGTTTTCTTGGACAAGCATTGTTTCTGTGGCCAGAAAATCAAAATAACCAAACCAGAATAAGGCTGGCACTGATTCTGAAATGGGCATGGGGTGCTTGCCTTCTCTCTCCTCTGTGGGTTTCTGCTGCGTGGGTGCTCAGCTAAATGAGCCACCGCCTCTTAAAACACTGAAATGGAGTGAAAGGTCACGCAAGCAAAGCACAGGGCTTGTTTCTGATGCGTAAGAAAATAGGGACACCTGGGCTTTCTCCTTGACATTTGGGCCCCTACTCAAGGACACGGAAGTCCGCGGTGTCTAATTCCCCGACCTGGCGAACTTTCAAGACCAGCCCAGAAGGCTTATTCAGGTTGTCAAGATTGCTTTAAACCCTCAAGCGGAGAACACCCTCCCTGCTCCAGAGCAAACGTGAAGGCGTTATCCCCTGGCAGAGCCCGGTAAACACCACAGGTGGCATTTTTTGAGAAGCAATCTTGAATTTAAAAAGAAAACAGTGGCCGTATTTCAAGTGCGCGCCATCTGGGACCCTTGGACACCGACGTCCCCTTCGTGATAGCGACTGACCTCGGCTCCTGGCTTGGCCATGTGCACGCCTGTGGCCACACAGCTTGGATTCTAGCACTCGGAAGCTGAGGCAGGGTGGCAAGTCTGAGTCCAACCTGGGCAACTTAGGGTCTAAGCAAGACCCTGCCTCAAAATAAGAAAGGGCTGGGGCCGGAGCTCAGCATGAGGGCCCTGGGTTCAACCCTCAGTGCCACAAAAACAAATACCCCAACTCCGAAACCCCAGCTGGGCCTCACAGACGACTCCACGAGGCCTGGGCTTGGCAGCGGCGCCCTGATCCCTCCTGCAAGCCCACGGCTGCCCTGGGCCTGAGACTGGACAGCACCAACCACTGGCCTGAGACCTGGCTCCCTGTTGGCCTGGAGGAAGCAAAGAGCCTGCAGGCCGGTGATGCCTGCTGGCGGGGACCTGGCTCTGCTGCCAGATACTCTGGCCTTGGGCACCTCCCCAGCACTAGGGAATGCAGCACAGGCCGCTGTGGGAAGCCGCAAGCATACTTGGGAGGTACGCAGGGCAGCCAGTCATGGAGCCCAGCAGCTCCGATAACCACAAAGGGACAGAGGCTACACGGGGCTGCAGAAGGAACCAGGGCCTCGTGCATGCTGGGCAAGCGCTCTGCCACCTTGTTCCCCCTACATATATAGTTTTTTTCTGAGACAAGTTTTCACTATGCAGTTCAGGCTGGTCTTAAACTCATTTCACAGCCCAGGCTGGCCTTGAACTCACAGCGATCCTCCTGCCTCAGCCTCCCCAGTGCTGGGATTACAGGTGTGCACCACCACACCTGGCTATTTTTATTTAAGAAAATGTTTTTTTCTTAACTTTAAAGAGAAAAAAATAACAATAAAATAGAGTTTCAAAATAAGCTAATAGGAGAGTAATAATTAATTCATTGTGTGATGCTATCTTCATAGTAGTGACTCTGAGTATAAAACACAACCATAACATATTGTCCAGAAAATATTATCACAAACCTTGCTTTTCAATGAACTAAGAGAAACTAGCTGTATATTTCTCTGGTATGCGTGCGTGTGTGTGTGTGTGTGTGTGTGTATATATATATATATATATACTTTTTTTTCTCCCTTTCCTTCCTTTCCCCTTTGCCCCAGCACAGTTTTAGTTTATACACTGTGACACAGGGTCTTGCCTAGCTGTCCAGGCTGACTTTGAAGTTGAGGTCCTCCTGCCTCAGCCTGCCAGGCAGCTGGAATTCCAGGCATGGCCCTGTGCATGGCTGGACTGGACACAGGAATGCTTTGGCCCTGCTCTCCTCCTCTCTTCTGCAGGTGGGGGTCTGGGTAGGGCACTGATTTTAAGGACAAGTGGCCCCAGGCTCAGGAGGATTTCTAGGCTGTGTGCATCTAACTTTGATGAGAAGTAGAAAGAGAAATGCCCCATTTGAAGGAAAAGGAAAGCCAGTTAATACTTCCTCCACCACCATTTTTTACAATTCTCCGGAGAATTTCAACCATGAGCTGACAGATGGCAACCTCTGACCTCCCGGACTGAAGGGAAGGAGACACCAGTGGACTAAGAGGCACACAGGGGACGTAGAGCGACTGCATGCTGGGTGCTGTCCCCTAGGCGACTGCTCTCTGCTCTGCGGGTCTGGAGGTTGACCCCACCTTTGGGTCAGCTGAGAAGATCCCAGAGACCCACAGGGCACAGCAGGGATCAGGCCTGGAGACAGGTGAGGATACCCCTCCACTGGCGGTGGCAACCTGGACCTGGCAGTCGGCTGCGGCTGTGGACTCCCAGGGCTGCACAGCTCCAGCCCTAAGGCTCCCTCCTTCCCGGGAGAGATTCATCTCTTCTCAGGGCGCTGGGGAAAGACCTAGCACCGAGAAGGGTGATGGCAATGGTGTGACATTCAGCTCAATTGTGGACGGGGCTGGATGCACGGCTCCTGGGTCACAGTGACCACGCTCTTCTGAGGATCAGGCCACCTGAGTGTGCGGAGCGGGTGGGCCTGCTGAGGAGGACACTGGCTGCGCTCTGGAGGGATCTGTCTCCCCACTGCTCCTCCCTGCTCTGCTTCTGGCTGCCATAAGCCAAGCAGCTTTAGGCCCCAGGCCCTTCCGTAGGATGCTCTCATCTTGGGGCTGGCCGTGGACGGAATCCCTGAAACCGTGAGTCAGATAAACCCTCCAGCCACAGGCGGGCTGCCCAGAACAGCAGCTTTTCCTGAATGGCAGCGAAGCAGATGTTCCTGGGTGGTGCGGTCAGGGCACAGGAGATGAATCCAGATGTGAGGCTGCAGGTGACCATCAGTATCCGCTCACTGTTAAATCCCGAGGTTGGTGTCACCCCAGCGCCAGGCAGGCACCCACTGCCTGCTGGGTTTGGTTCCCACACAGAGGCCAGGTGGGGCCAGTCAGGTCCTGTCTGTGTCCCGCACCACGCCCTGCACATGTTATGGTTTATCTCTAAAACATCCCCCAAAGCTCATGTGCTCCCAGGTTTACCCCATGTCAATTTCACGTCCACCTCCATGTCCGTCACTCTGTCCCAGTGTCCCAGAGTCCCGAGACCCCCATTCCAGTGCAGGCTCTTTCTGAGCCAGCACCAAGGAGTCTGGGTGCCTCCCTGCAGGGCTTTGAAGTGGCCTGGCTGTCCGGGAGGAGTGGGTTTCCCTTAGCCATGATCCATGCCTGCACAACCTGTCATTCGGGCCTTCTGGAGTGTCCAGAGCCTGCTGTGACGTGGAGTGGTCAAGTACCTGGAGGGCCAAGGCTCCTGAAGGATCAACCCAGGCGAGCCCTGCAGCTTTCCTGTGAGGACTCCCACAGGAGTTCACAGCGACTCCATACCCTTGTGCCCCAGGGATGTGCAGGGGATCTTTGTGCAAAAGTTCTGGGGATGCCTGCAGATTCCCTGCTCCCCACCTGGTGTCAGCCGGGGTCCAGCACAGTCTCAGACCTCTGCATCTGAGGGACAGGCACTCTAAGTGCAGTTCCTGTCCCTCGGTGAGTGCAGACCTGGGTGCCAGGGACCCCAGGAACCCACGTGTCCATGGGGGAAAGGCAGGACCGTCCTTGTGGCTGCTGTGTTGCCCACTTCATGATCACACGCCTGCCTTTAGCAGAACTCCACACACCACTGAGCTGGCAGCAGCCCACATTAGTGCCACATGTCCTTCCGGCAACTTCCGCCTCAGTCTTGGGGTTCTCCTCAACACTACAAAAGCTCGCTACATAACCTGCAAGTTGGGGCCACCTCTTCCAGGGAAGCCAGCTCCTTGGACAAAAGCACAGAGGTCAGTGAGCTGCACTTGGGGGACCTCGGCTAGAGGGCGCCTGGGGCCCGCAGTGAGAGGCCCCGGCCTCTACCTCTCAGCCCCTGCACCAGGATCCTGGGGAGGAGCCAGGGACCCAGGCCCTAGCACAAAGGCCGCCTCAGCACGGAGACCATCCCCGTCTGCAAGCCCTCCACACCACTGTCCAGGGGGCGGGGCTGTGGCTCGTGACCAGAGCCCAGAGTCAGATCTGGAACTCAGCACAGTGAGGAGCTGAAGGAGAGCTGCAGACACGGCCAAGACCCTCTCCTCACCACCCACTGTGGCCTGCAGACTTTGAGCACAGGGCGGGTCCTTCCTGCTGCTTGGACACAACCGGGACGACTCAGGACAGGGCTTGGAAGCTGATGCCACCCAGCCTGTGACAGAGGCCCCAAGGCCGGGCCCCGCCCCCACCTGGCCAAGGGACCCTCTGCCAGCAGGAGGGGTGCTGGACACTCACTGCGGTGGCCCTGCGGACAGCGCTTTATTTCTGCTGCAGCCACATATCCTGGCCCTCCCACAGCAGCCCCTGCACATCCGCCGGCAGCTGGCTTGAGCCTCCCACCCGCCCAGAGCTGCTATGGGGCTGTGCTGGCCAGGCCCAGGGGTGGGAGGCTTCCAGGAAGAGCAGAGGCTGCCATGGGTCCCTGCAGGACCTGGAATAACTGGAATAACTCCTGGTGGAGGGTGCAGGGTTGCAGACAAGGCGCCATCTGGCCAGCAGAAAAGCACAGCCGCTCTGCTTGCGGCCACCAGATTGTCCAAGTCAAAAGTCACAGAACCAGGTGCAGACCCCAACCCGGCTGTCCCTGTCCCTGGCATCTGTCCCAGCACCTGTCCTGGAAAGCATGGTGTGACTCTAGAGGGTCCGGGATGTCCCTGTAGGTGATAGCTCCCACTGTGTGACAGGATGTCCCTCCAGGCGACATGGGTGTGAGAGAGGCCCCCTCCTCACAAGGAGAGGGCTCTGCAGGGAACAGGCACAAGGCCACACTTTGCTGCTCAGGCACCTCCTGTCCAAACCCTCCCACCCCTCCACTGGCTTTTCTCCGTATCCCCCCTGTCCCCTTCCCACACCCTTCACCTGCTCCCCCATGCACACCTGGCCACACCTGGGCGTCCCTGTCCTCTTCAGATCCTCCAAGCTCCGTGCCCACAGGTGTCCTGCCACTCGACACTGCGCGCCTGCTGGCTGGGGACACTGGACAGGGAGGGGAGGAGACCAGCAGAAGGGGGAAGGGCTAGGAGAGTCAGGCGGGCGGAGCGAGGGCGGGGCGGGGCTGGAGTGACCTGCTCCACCTGACCTCACCTGTGACAGAGACGTCCCTGTGTCCCAGGGCTGCAGGTCAGAACAGGCCAGGGGGGACTGTGTCCATTCTGAAGCCTCCTAGACCTAGCGGTAAGAAAAGCACAGGCAGGCGGGGTCGCTGCCAGCAACTGGTCCTCAGCAGAGGCTGCGACAGCCAGTCCTGCTCTGGTTGGTGTCTGAGGGACAGGAGGCACACAGGGTCCCCACCCATCCCAGTGTGGCCCTGGTTCAGGGGACCTCCATGCTGCACAAGCCCTGGACAGAGGAGGGGACACCTGTGGACCCAGATGTGAAGCTGTGAGTTGGGGTTTCAGAATGCAGCTTGAGGGCTGAGGTGTGACAGGCACGGGTAGGGGCTGGACGTAATCCTCAGAGTGCTTGCAACCCGGACTGGCACGGGATGGCCCTGTTGGTTGCACCTCCCTGGGGATGGTGGGACCCGCGGCTGGACAGGGTCTGCATGGCAGGGAGAAGGTCTAAGAGCGGCCAGCCCAGGAACAGCAGGAAGGGAGGGGAGCTGTCCCCAAGGAATGTGCAGTTTTCGAGGCTTGGCCTTAGGCGCAGGAAGGTGGCACTGTTCCAGGGTCTGAGAGGCAGGCCAGGTGGCCGTCCCAGGTTCCTGCAATTCCAAGGTCGAACACAGGGCCCCTTCCTATTTAGGACCAAGGCTCTACTTCATGATGACAGGGAGGCAGCCCAGGGGCTACAGAGGGTGGGGGAGGGGCAGGGCCGGGCTTCGATCCCTGGGGCACTGGTGCAGGCCAGGGCCACCAAGCCGAGCCACGCTTGGCCCCACGCAAGCCTGGCTGAGACCCGGAATGGTCTGTCACACACAGTAAGGACTGGCAGGACTGGGGACACCAGGCAGGCACCTAGGGCCTTGCCCTCACAGTGTCCTACTCTGGGACAGATGGCCATGGGATGAAAGTAGGACAAACCCCAGGACTTCTGCGTGCCCAGAAAGCATTAGGGCTGAGTCCACTGTTGAGGCGACTCCAGAGGGACTCAGCTTAGCCAAGGACAAAGCCAGGCAGCCTCCCTCCCAGGGCGCCCTGCTGGGCTGGCTTGTTAAGCCCCAGGCCTTTGTCCCAGGAGCCCCCAGAGAGGCACAGAGATTAGCATCACAAAAGCTGTGTGAGGGCCCTGGAGGGGCTGCTCAGGGGCGCGGGAGGCTGTGTGTGTGTGTGTGTGTGTGTGTGTGTGTGTGCGCGCGCGCGCGCGCATGCATGCCCCCTGAGAACACGTGCATGCATGAATTCCGCAGGTCTCTGCAAAATTCTACAGGTGTCAGTCACCTGCTGTCCCGAGTTACCCTGAAACCTTCCCGTTCTCTGAATCTTGTAAACTCCCAGAGAAGCAGAGCATCAGTAAGTGAAATTTTTCAAATTATGATTTTGTGTGATTAATTTTAAGAGATTAAAACATGCTCAATAAATGGCGTGTCCAGGATTCGTATTTCTTAGCGAAGATTCAGCAGCTGGATTGGAATACGCTGCCTCTTGCGCCCACGGTGAGCCGGTGAGGGGAGGGTGGGGCGGGCTATCCTCGTGGCTCCCGGAGGGGCCCTCAGCAGAGCACCCGCACAGGCTGCAGGTGCTCGGCTCCTGTGTGTTTCAGTCCTGTCCCAGCTACTTTTCTCTCGCAACTGAGACAAAATCGCCGACCCCGACATTAAAAGGGAAAAGGTTCATTTGGCTCAGTCTGTAGAGGCTTCAGTCCGTAGTTGGCTGCCTCCAAGGAGGGGCGGTGTGGCAGAGGGCAACAGCCCATGGCAGGCAAAAGGCCGCAGAGCCACAAGGAGAGGCCACACCTGTTTCTCTTATATTTCATTCAGGCTACGTAGGTAGGCAGCACTCACACCCCTGACCCTAGCATTGCACCCTGAATTGACCCCAGGGCCACACTCTAGATTTCCTGCCTCTGCAAAGCCCCATCCGTGAGTGCATGAGGCTTTGGGGGGACATCTTGACGCAGCCCAAACACCTTCCTTCACCCCTTTTCCCTCTCTCTTTCGGTCCTGGAGGTTGAACCCAGGGCCTTTGCACTGAGCTACAGTACATTCTCAGCTGTTTATTTATTTATTTATTTTCATTTTATTTTAAAGAGAAAAAAATTTTCAAAACATGATAATTAGAGGGTAATAATATGTAATACATTGCATGTTGTTATCTTTAAATTAGTTATTCAGAGTACAAGATATCTGCATTTAATTGTCCAAATAGTGTTAGCACAAAACTTTCTTTTCAATGAACTAAGAGAAATTAGTAGTATAGCTATCTTAGCAATCATATATATGATTTCTTTCAGTATACTAGGGAGACAATACGATATTTACATATGTGAGTCTGATTCATGTCATTTATGAAGACGGTCTCTAGTTGCATCCATTTACCAATAAAAGTCTCAAATTTATTCTTCTTTATGCTGAGTAGTACTTCATTGTATAGAAATAACACATCTCTTATTCATTCCTCAGTCAATGGGCATTTAGGTTGTACCCAAGATCCAGTTATTACAAATTGTGCTGCTGTAAACATGCGTGCACATATATTGCAGTGGTACGATGTTTTTCATTCTTCTGGGAAGATACCTAGAAGGGGAATAGCTGGGTCAAATGGGACCTCCAGTCCTGGTTTTTTGAGGAATCTCCACACTGATTTCCACAGTAGTTGCACCAGTCTACACTCCCATCAACAATGGAGAAGGGTTCCTTTTTTCCCATAGCCCCACCAGAATTTGTTATTGGTTGATTTCTTGACAATAGGCATTCTTCCGGAGTGAGGTGGAATCTCAGTGTTCTTTTAATTTATGTCTCTCGAATGACAAGTGAAGTTGAATTTTTTTTTACATATTTATTTGCTGCTTGTATGTCTTCATCTGAGAAGTGTGTATTCATGTCAGATGCCCATTTTTAGATTGGCTCTTTAGATTTGGGAGGTAAGTTTTTTTGAGTTCTTTATATGTTCTTGATGTTAATCCTTTGTCTGGGGGACAGCTGGCAAACATTTTTTTCCCACATTGTGGGTTTTCTCTTCGCTCTGTTGGTGGTTTCTCTTGCTGTGCAAAAGTTTTTTAATAAGATGAGATTCCAGATGTTGATTCTTTGTGATAGCTTCTGTGTGATTGGAGTTTTATTCATAAAATCTTTGCCTACGTCAATGTCTTCAAGAGTTTCACCTGCTTTATCTTCCAGCAGATTTAATGTTTCTGTCTTAATATTAAGATCTTTGATCCATTCTAAATTTCGTTTAGTGAATGGTGAAAGATATGGGTCCAGTTTTAATCTTCAGCATGTGTAGAGCCAGTTTTTCCAGCACCGTTTATTAAAGAGGCTTTCTTTCTTGTAGTGAATGTGTTTGGCACCTTTGTCAAAGACAAGGTAGCTTAGTATGTTCTAATCTGTCTGTTTTTTTGCCAGTACCATGCTGTTTTTATCACAGTAGATTTATAGTGTAATTTCAAGTGAGGGATTGTGATGCCCCCTGTCTTGTGTTTGTTGCCCAGGATCGCCTTTGCTATTCTAGGTCTCTTCAGGTTCCAGATGAATTTTAGGATGGTTTTCTCTAATTCTGTGAGACACGCTATTGGAATTTTGATCAGAATTGCATTAAATCTGTATAACAGTCTTGGAAGTATGGGCATTTTCAATATATTGTTTCTTTCTACCCAAGAGCACGGGGTGTCTTTCAATTTTCTAACACCCTCTTCAATCTCCTTTTTCAGAGTACTGTAGTTTTCAATGTAGATATCGTTGTAGTTAGGGACCGCAAGGAGAACAATTACATACAGGACACAGAATTTATAGTATTATTTTGTAATAGTGCCCAAGAGTTAAATACAAGAAGTGCAGAAGATCTGTCTATACACTAAGATTCAAGGAATCTAGCTGAGGGCCTGGATCCCACGGCAATGTCCCACATGAGTTCAGCTGAAGACCTAGAGCCCAGGACAATGTTTCACGCAAGTCTGTTTCATGGATCTGCGCGGGGGAGGCCCAAAGGTCAGCGGTGGAAGCTGGAAAGTCTGTGCCAGCAGGGTGAAGTATCTGTGCCAGTAGGTTGAGAGTTCTGCACTGGAGCCAGGAAGTGATGCTCAAAGAACCAGGGCTCCCCTGAAAAGTACCACAGCCATCCTCAGCGACAACGAGGTCCAAAGCTCCTCCGACAATGAGAGCAGCCAAGTTCATACCAGGAAGCCAGCAGGACAAGCTTCTCCTGGAGACTGAACAGTACACATCTTCCCCTCCAGAGCCAGGAAGTGATGCTCAACATAAGGACCAGAGCTCCCCCAAAGTGAATCGCAGTCATTTTCAGCAATAACACGGTCCGAAGCTCCTCTGATGAGAACAGCCATGTTCGTAGCAGGAAAGAAGCTTAGCAAGGTCCTCTGGGAGAACCCACAGCAACGAAGAGCCAACACTGCCACACAACCACAACACTTAGGAGAACCCACAGCACTGCTCTTCCCCTCCAGGTCTCCTTTTTACGCTGGCAACAATCCTCAGGTGGGCCATCTACACTCAGCACCATACTGATTCAATTCTGCTGCTGTTTTAACTTGACCACCAGTATTTAATCCACCACAGATGTCTTCCACATCCTTCATTAATTGATTCCTAGTTATTTCATTTTTTTTGGATGCTATTGTGAAAGGTGTTGTTTCTCACTCAGTTTGTTATTCATGTACTGCAAGGCTATTGATTTTTGAGTGTTGACTTTGTATCCAGCTATGCTACTGAATTTGCTTATTAAATCTACCAGTTATTTAGTGGAGTTTTTGGGGTCTTCTATGTAGAGTATCGTGTCATCTGCAAATAATGATGTTTTTCTTCCTTTCCTATCTTTATTCCTTGTATTCTTTTCTCTTATCTAATTGCTCCAGCTAAAGTTTCCAAGACTATGTTGAGTAAGAGTGGAGACAGTGGACATCCTTGTCTTGTTCCTGATTTTAGGGAGATAGTTTCCAGTTTTTGTCCATTTAGTAGGATGTTGGCTGTTGATTTATCATAGAAAGCTTTTATCAGATTGAGATAAAGACCATCTATTCCAATTTTCTGTAGGGTTTTTATTAGGAATGGGTGCTGGACTTTGCAAAAGCTTTTTCTGCATCTATTGAGATGGTCATATGATTTTTTGTCCTTGGCACTGTTAATATGGTGTAGTACATTTATGGATTTATGTATGTAAAGGCAAACTTTTGAGAAATCTTTCATGATTGCTAATTGCAATCTTGCCTTTGATATCTGAGCTCCTGTCCTCACATTGACGTAAGCTGCTGTGAACACTTTCAGTGGAGCTTTTATCCTCCTGGGAATCTGCTTGAATCTGCCTTATGGATTCCACTTCTTTCGTATGCTGAGCATTCGTGGTTTCCTGAATTTTCTTAAGCTTGTCTAGTTTTTTTTTTTTGGTCTGTATCTGTTCTAGTGTCACTAAGCATGGTCTTTATTTTGGACACCATCTCTTCAGTTATCTGAGAGATTATTTCCGATATGATTTTTTTCTAGAGCCTCATTCAATTGCTTTGTTGTTACTACTTCAGAGAGACCTGGTGGGGGCTTTTGCATGGTCCCACCTCATTGCCCGCTGGGTTTGCCTTTGGTGAACTGGATGTCTGTGGTTGCATCTTGTTTAAGTGTCTTCTCATTTTATTTTCTCTCTTTTTTTTAGTTTAATTTCTGGGGTGATGCTTGTAAGTTGCCTATGGTAGGTTGCTTTATTGCTAGTATGTAGGCCCTTTAAGTAGTGACCACTTCTCTGAGTTATCTGAGGTGTATATGGTTTTTGGGTTTTGAGTTTGCTGGAAGAAGATGAGAAATAGCTGCTTGTTTGACCCTGTCCCTGGTTCTTTGGCACTGTGCCACAGTATTTTCTGTGACCCTCAGTCAGTCTCAGTCATGAAATACCAGGATGAACAGCTGTTTAGAAGAATTACGTCAATTTTGGCTTCAGTGGTACTGAGAGGTTCCACCCGTGTGATGGGCTGCCAGGCTCTGTGTGGCGCCTGACCAACATGGCACTGGACAGCACCTTCCTTCAATGCTGACTTCCAAGTTCTTCTCCAAACCCAAAACTGAACTTCCCACTTTTCATGTGTGCACCAACATTCCCCCAATCAGTTGTCAAAATGTCACTCTGCCTGCTTCTTCAAACTCCATTCCCTGTCAAACTGAATAAAAGCTCGCAGCTTCTTTGTCTGCCCCGAGCGGATTGTGAACTCTACTGCATCCCTTCTTTGCCTGCAATAAAGGCCTTTTTCTTTTTTCCTTTCTTTGCTCTTGCTTTTCTACCATGCCAAGGAGAAACCTGTCAGGTAATGAGAGCATTGGACACAGCCTAGAAAATGACAAACTGAGCTAACCATCAATTTGCCACTTTTAACAATATGAACTAGATTTGTGGTTATATGATAAAATCTAAAACAAACCAGAAAATTATATGCAGTATAAAAGCCCTAAATATGTCAATTTTGCCCTCAGGACTTAA
>RJWT010044346.1:0-11792 GCA_004365215.1 Cuniculus paca
TGAGAAGTGGTTTCAGTTGATGATCAGAAATCTACTCCCATGTCTTATGTTTGTCTAAGGATAAAGCTCATGTTCTTAATCAGCACAAAATATGCCCTCCATCTTCTTCTCTTTCTTTCCTATGTAATCTAGATATCACAGTCAGTTCACCATACCAATCTATAATTCATTCAAAATTTTTTCTCTTGCCCTTTTGGAGGGCTCACATGATGCTACTCTCAAATTTTAGATCAATCTTTTTATTTTTCTTCTATTGTGTTTAAGAAAAATTAGAGAAAACTAATTTTCTATGATCAAAAGCCATACCATGTAATATTATTTCAAACTTCAGTTATATCCTTAATTGTGGACATTGATTTTAAATGATGTCTCTGTCTCATACTTCACTTCATTTATACTAAACCATGCAATTTCTTAAGATCTTCAATTCTCTCTCAACTTTTCATACTCTTAAGGTAACATCTGGTCTTACTTTAAAAAAATGAATACATGCAGATGCCAACTCTAAGGCTACCCCAAGGACATAAATGCAAGATCCACTTGAGCACTGGGTTTTCCCCTAAGGAATGAGGCTCCAAGTCCCTAATTGTGAGTCCATGACACAAGAATATTCCAATGGACATCAGTGCGGGGACAGCACCCATGGAACCAAGCACCAGGTTTGCCCCACACCAGCCCTTATGGACTCAGGCTTTGGTCTCCAAGGTCTATACATATTTACCTACACAGATGAAAGGTCTGTTTCTGTTGAATGCGATGCCAGGCCAAATGCTCTAGACCCAGGCACCAAACTTGCTTGCCTGCAGATGCAGACAATAAGATATCTCAGCTGTAAACACCTGCAACAAACCTGCTTATGATACATGCCTGCCACCCCTTCTCCAAATGCCTGTCCAGGGTTTCTATGAAAACTTTCCTGGCCAGAAGTAACTGGTAAAAATTCATCAAGATGACTATTCCATAAAGATCAGACAAAGTGGTATATAAATGCAAAGACACCAGCACAAAACTGAAGGTTCAGAAAAACAGCACCACGAAAGAAACCAGGTTTAAAAAAAAAAAAAACTAAAGAAATAGAGATATGAGCAGGTTGACAATTCAAAATAATCAACAAACTGTAGGGAAAAAAAACAGACAAACAAATGAACAAAATTAGCAGGTCAATAACAAGATAAAAACCACAAGGAAAAACCGAACAGAAATGTGAAGGAACCACTGAAGTAAAAATTTCAATAAAGATCTTCGATAGTAAAACTCCTTGAGTAGAAATTAATTGCATTTTCATACACCAACTATAAAGCATCTGAAAACGTAATGAGACAATTCCATTCACAACATCAAAGAGAATAAAATACTTAGCAATAAACTTAATTGTGAAGATAAAAGATGTATATGATGAAAGGTTTTAAATATTGAAAAAAATATATTATATTTGTACCGGGAATAGAACTCAAATCTCACACTTGCCAGGTACGTACTGTGCAAATGAGCTATATCCCTGGCCCCACATTGCAGAAAAGAATTAAAGAAAACCATGTAAGTAGACATCATAGTTTGGGTGAATTAATACTAAAATGTCTACAATATCCAAAGCATCTAAAGGTTCAATGTAATTCCTATCAAAATTCCAAACTCACGCAAACAGAAAAATGAGTTCTAAAATTCACATGGAACTTCAAAAGACTCCAAAAAGCCTAAGCCAGGGATGGCAAATCTTTTGGAGACAAAAATGCCCAAACTGCAACCCAAATTCCAGTAATTTTATAACAAAGTGCTAACACTGCAATTAAACCTGAATATTGAGGGTTTAGTTTAGGAAAAATAGCATATATACTTGGCTTGCATACCAACAGAGAGGGCTCTGCCTGCCCACTATGGAACATATGCCACAGGTTCACCAGCACTGGCCTAAGAAATCTGGAGCAAAACTGGAAGCATCATACTTCTTAATTTTAAATTACATTACAGAGCTTTAGTAATCACAATAGTATAGTACCACCACAAAGACAGGCATATAGACCAGAAGAAAAAATAGCTCTAAGATAACCTATTCTAAAAAGTTAACTAATATTTAACAAGAACACCAAGAACAGAAAACAGGGAACCAGTAGTCTCCTCAATAAATGGTGTTAGAAAAATGAGATTTCCAAATGTTGACTAAATGATACTGGATCTATACTTTACTTAATATACAAATTTTTTTTTAAAAAACTGATGAAAAGTTTCAACATGAGGCTGGAATCTATAAACTATAAAAATCCTGATAAATCAGGAAAAAGTTCTTGACTTGGTCGATGCTGTTTTTTCAGTGTGACATAAAACACTCAGGCAACAAAAGCAAAAAAATGGGATTATGTCAAACTGAGAAGATTCTGCACAGCAAAGGAAACAATCACCAAAATCAAAAGTCATCTTACAAATACAAGAAAATATTTGCAAAAAATACATATGATAAGAAATAAATATCCAAATCATATAAGATATTCAAAACACTCAACAGCAAAAAAACAAAAAACTTGATTTGAAAAGAACCTGAATAGAAATTTCTCTATATAAATCATAAAAATAGCAAGTATATGAAAAAAAGTACCAATCATCATGAGAATGCAAATCAAAAGTATAATGTACTACTCTCTACCACTTAGGATGGCTATTATTAAAAACACAAGTGAAAGGGCTGGGGATCTAGCTCAGCGGTCTAAGCGCCTGCCCAGCAAGCGCAAGGTTGTGAGTTCAATCCCCGGAGCTGGAAAAAAAAAAAAACACAAGTGAAATTATGTGTTGAGAAGAATGTGAATAAAAGGTACACTGGTATATTACTAGTAGAAATGAAAATTGATACATTTTGAAAAACAATATAGAAGTCACTAAAAATTACTTAAAACAACTACCGTATGATCTAGCAATTCCATGTCTGTGTTATTTACCCAAAGGAGTTGAAATCTGGATCGGCAGAAGGTACATGAAAGCCCATGTTTTTGAAGCATTTTTAGCAATACTTGAGCTATGGCAACAATCTAAATGTTCACTTACAGACAAATATATAAAATAATGTGTAGATACTTGTCAAAAGGATATTGTTCAGCCTTCAAAATGAAAGAGATCCTTCCATTTGTGGCACCATGGATGGAGTTGAAGAATATTACACTAAGTAAAATAAGCTACATGTAGACAATTTCATGTAATTGTGGAAAGTGACATAGTCAAACTTACAAAAGTAGAGAATTATGATGACTTCTAGGAGTTTGGTAATGAAGAAATGGGAAAGTGATGGTCAAACTGAACATAGTTTTAGATACACAAAACAAACTCAGGACATCTCCTATATGTTGTGCTAGTTACAGCAGTGTTAACTGTTAACAATATTACATATTTCAAATTTTCTGAAAGAAAATTATAAATGTTTCATACATATTAATAATAATGGGGACAGGAGAAAATTTCTGAATGTTACTGATATATATAAGACCTTGATTGTGATAATGGTGATGATGATGGTTTCATAAGTGTATACATATCTGGAAACTAATCAAGATTTCTGTAGTGAATGTTTTTACCTTTTACATGCCAATCATAGCTCAACAGCATGTAATGGAATGGGAAGGATAAAGAAAGACTAGTGAAAATGTACACATGGATACCAAGTTAGAGGGGTGAAGTAGGTCTAGTGCTGACTATCCTAGAAGGGCAACTACAATCTACAACAAAATCTACATTTCAAAATAACTAGAGGAGAAATGTACCCTACAAATATGTATTAATGTTTTATGACATTTAAAGAAAAGAAAAAAATAACTGTGCAAAATTGATTTAAGTCATCATTATTCTGTACTTCCTTCTTTTTAATTTTAGAAATCCATGAACTTCTTACTAAATCAGAATTATTACACCATCTTGGTAAACTGAAACTTGTTATCATTATAAAATGCTTGTTTTTAGTTTTAATAATTTCTTGCTTGAAATATTTTAGTTTTCTTATATAGTGCAAGTATGACAGACTTATTTTTTTATTATTCAAGAATGAACCATTCTCTGTATGATATATTTTTACTTTATTGTATTTATTCTATATTTAAAGTATGTCTCCTGTAGGTAGCACAGAATTTTAAATTTTTGAATAATTGAAGTAGTAATATGATTTTAATATCTAAACTCAAATCTAGAAATTATACCTTCTGTTTTTTGCATCTGTATACATTTTCCATCTCATCTTGTTTAGAAATATGTAATTCATTATCCTAATTTTCTTCTCTACTAATTTAACTATGTATCTTTTATAATTCCTTTTGGGTATCATGGAGATTTAAATATGCTTTTCTTACATACTGAAGTCAAGTACCCACTAGTATTTTTTCGCTTCTCAGTTAATACAGAAATGATTGAATAACAATTTATATCCTTTCTAATTTGCATATTATTGCTTTCTTGAAGCTCCACAGACAATGTTTTTACATTAATTCAGATTTATTTCTTTAATCCACTTTTTCAATGTTCTGCCTTAATACACCTTTTAGTATTTCTCTGTTGTAAATATGCCGAAAATAAATTTTCTGCTTTATAGTGTGAAAATATCTTTTATTTTACATTATTTTGAGGTATCTTTTTCTAGACAATTCTATGCTAAAACTTTAAGTTTACAATTACATTTTTGCAGTCCTTTGAAATTATCATTCCATTGATCACTGATTCCTACTGCCTCTGTCACGAAGGTAAACATCGTTATTTTGAAGTTAATACAAATTTTATTTTCTGTCAGCATTTAATTTCTTTTAGTCTTTAGCTTTGAACTATTTTTTCCATGAAGTTTGATTTTCTAAAACTGATGAAAGATATCAAGCCAAACAACAAGAAGTACTATGACACCCCAAGTAGTGCAAATGCAAAGGGTAATATTACTACATTTAGGCAGTTTGTCTAGCTTTTTACAAGGAAAGTTTGTTCTGAACTCCTACATTGCCATTGCCAAAAGTACTGTGAATGTCTTCCCATATTAACCTTTCTTCTTATATTTCTCATTCATTCATGATTCCAGTATTTCTTTTCTTCTTTCATCTTCTACTCAAGTTCTAAACACTCAAATATCTCCCATGGGAAAAATATTCTAAAATCCTACCTTTTCTACATACAATTTGGTATTCTTCACTAGTTTCTCCCTTATTACAATTGTCCTACACTTATTTTGACTTAAAAAAAGATATTAATCCTCACTGCTACAATTTTGTCTCCCATTCATTTTCATAACATATTCATATGGCTTCCTTCTTATCAAGCTACTTTTTTACAGTGACCAACGTCTTCTTCATATGTGTTGAGCCAATGGCTTTATATCACTTTTCTATCAAGTGTACTTGTCTAGATGATTTGCTGGTACTAATCCATCTCTCATCTGTTAAATACATTCAATATATAAATCCTTATATAAATCTGTAGAAGGTTTTTTTTTGTTGTTTATTCGCTATGCTTTTTATGTATTTTTTGAGGGAGGGGGCAATACTGAAGAATGAACCCAAGGACTTCACACTAAGCTATATCCCCAGCACTTTTTAAAACTTTTAATTATGACACAGGGTCTCAGTAAGCTAGTATGTAGATCAGTTCAGTCTGGTCCCAAGCTTGCGATCCTTATGCCTCAGCCTCCTACAGTGTTGAAATTACAGGCAAGTGCCACCACCTGGCTTATGACTAATTCGTTAGATCCCTTTACTTCTTACTATATACTTCTCCCTTTATGGTGTCATCATTACATGATTTACAAGTCTCACATCTCCAAGTAATTTATAAAAGCTTCACTTTTATTATTATGTGTTTATTATTATCTACTTCAATCTTAAAAGATATTAAGTAGAACATACTTTCCTCTATTCCCTCCATTAAACTAGCATACTTACCAGACCTGACTTTTTTTATTTCTCCTTGCTCAATGTAAAATATCCAGGCCCCAAATTTGAATTCATCTTTAAATTTTCCCTCTGACAAATCTTGTTTGTTCCCCCTAATGAATCCTGATCTCTTTCTACTTCCAAAGCCCAAATAAATAAAAACAGGCTTACATTTTGTGAATGCTTGTAAAACCCCTAGTACACTATGTTACCTCATTTAACCCTTGTGACAAACTAAGATAGATATTCTCATCTCCACTGTAATGATGGGTAAATTGAAACTAGCTAATAGATGTTAAGTTACCTATCAAGGCCACAGAGTTTAAAAATGGACCAGCCAGCTTTTGAGTACAGTTATGGCTAATAAAAACCATGCATACTTCCCGTGCTTTTGATTTGATTATTGAAAGTTTTATAAAATCTACTTCCACACAAACATTACCAATTAAACCTCCAGATAGTTACCTGAGTTGTCTTCCAAAGATAAAGCTGACCATACCATATTTTTGCTTTACTCTTGTTTTGATAGCTACACTGCATTCAGGATAAAATGACATTCTAATGCCATTAAACCTTGTCCCCTACCACCAATGAAGCCTACAGTCACACACATTAATCCCCTTTCTTATTCCTTACCTGAATTTCCACTTAACTCTACATTCTTTATATCCTTTCCTTCATTGTTTATATTTTGAGTCTTTCCTCAATTTTGATTCTTCATGAAGATCTCCTACTTCCTAAACATTACTCAAAGTATTGTTAACTTTATAAATGACACCTGTACTGAGTGTTCTTTTTGGTAATGCTACTTTACCTTACATTTATGTATCCAGTAAAAAACAATGACTGTATACCAATGAGAATTAAGAATATACTTTTTGTTGAGCATGACTAGACGATACTGCAAGACAGTACTCCATTCCAGATAGTTCTGCACCTTGTAAACTTTATAGCAATGGAACCTCTCTTTATGCCACTTGCTTTGTATTTTTATGGAGAGTTTTGAACCACCACAGGTGATAAAAGCTGTGCAGATAATAATAATATTGAACCTATCAAAACAAAACTTTCACATTGGATGTTAAGATCAAACTTGTACATGAGTTGTATTTTCTTTAAGAATATGATCCAAGAACTCCTCCCAGCCAGGTGCAAGGCCCTGAAACCACACTCCAGGGGTGTATCCCGGCTAGCCACCTGGGTCCCAGAGGTTCTGAACTCCACCCTGCCAGGTGCAAGACCCTGGTGCCAAACTCTGGGGGTTCATCCTTACTAGTTGCACAGAGGAACCGAGCTCTTCCCAGCCCAGCATTCCAGTGCAATCCATCAGAGGCAGGCACAATCGGTCTCACAAGTCACAAAGGTACCAAGCCCTGCCCATCCCAGAGCCTCAGAGCCATGCATCAGGGAGTGACCAACCTAGCTGATGGCTCCTGAAAATTTTGAGCTTTGCCCATCACAGTACAAGGCTCCAGTGCCTAACATGGGGGTACACCCTGGCTACCCACATGGATATTGGAGGATCGAAACTCTGCCCAGTATCACATTCCAGTGCAATCCATCAAGAAGGTGCCTGGCCAGCTGCACAGTTCCCAGAGGAAAATGAGAAAACAAAAGAGCAAGATGCAGTCTCACTCCTCCAGTCCACTGAGAACAAACCCAGAATACATTGAAATGGAAGACATTGGAAATTGCACAACTGAACTTCCTAAAATTATGGAAACTGAAGTAATGAAACAACTTCATGAAGTTATAGAGGAAATCAGATCAGAAATAATCTCCCAGGTAAAAAAAAATATATATAACAATCATCATGAAAGAGATGTTGAGCATATCTAAAGATCTAGATTAAAAAAATGGAGGAACATAAGAAAATGATGGAAACCTTGAATGAACATTATAAGACAGAATTGGAATTCATGAAACAGATTCAAAGGGATATTGAGGAAATTAAAAATTCTACTGAAAGCTGGCAAAACTGCTTGAATGAAACAGAAAATAGACTCAGACCTTGAAGACAGGATAGAAGCTTATGATCATGAAAGAAAAGTTCTCTTAAAAATAACAAGGAACTAGGAAACAACAATTTAACAGTTGCAAGATGATCCAAAGAGAAACAATATAAAATTGATAGGTTTCAATGAAAAAGCAGGGATCAGCACAAATGTCATAAGAAGACTATTTACAGAAACAATATCAGAAAATTTCCCAAGCATGAGAAAAGGACCTGACATAAAGATAATTAAGGCAGATGATACTCACAAGTGAAAAAATCAAACTCACATGTGTAAACACCACATCATCTCCCTAGTGTAAGAAACTGAAAGACTCAATAAGATACAAAATCCCCAATAAATATGGGGAAAGGGTAAGAAACTGCTAAAGGAAAAAACAACTCAGGGAAAAGGAGAAGAAGGAAGGAAAAAGAAAAGATATAAATTTGTGTATATATATATATATATATATATATATATATATATATATATACTTAAGATTAATAAGATGATTGTACTACTAATTTTATTAGTTCTTAGAACAAAACAGTTAACATTCATAGGACTGGACCAATTCTGTATGCCTATACCTGGTAATCTGAGCAACTCTTGAAGACAACTATACAAAATAACAACTTTTGGTATCTTCCCATCACCTAGTTTAGAAAGCCTATATTGTTATTGTTTTGGGCTCTTTATTATTGTTGTTTATGTCTGTGTTGTCTTTTGTTTTTCTCATGCTTTGTTCTGTTATTGCCTCTAGCACAGAAAGGATAGATATACATGTATATGCATATACATGCTTAGAACTACTGCTAAAGAGTTTATAAGAGCAGATTTTATTAAGTATCAAGATGTGAACAGCTACTTAGAAGAAAATGAGACATTGTGGTAGCCATAGCTGATTTCTTATCTTCAGATTCTGAAGTCCAATAATGCTTTTATTCTTTGATTTGATTGGTTTAAGTCTGCTTTCTACTATTTGATTGCAATATGTGAGAAGATATGAACAGCTTTTTTGAAGAAAACAAAGAATATTAAGGTAGCCACTGTTGATTTCTTATTGTCTGATTTGAAGTCCTGTAATGCTTTTACTCTTCTATTTTATCTGGTTTTATATTATTCTGTTTTGTTTGAGTTTATTGTGTGTGGATGTGTGAACAACCATTTTGAAGAAAAGAACAGACATTAGGATAGCCATGGTTGATTTCCTGTCACTATGTTTTGAAGAGCTGTATTGCTTGCAGTGTTCTGTTCTGATATGTTTTGTTGTGTTTAACTCTGTTTTGTTTTGTGTTGTTTTGGTTTACTCCCTTTAAAAGAAAAAAAAGATAATTGAGGCATATAGAACCCCAATTAGCTATAACTAAAATACATCTTCACCCAGACATATAATAATTAGGATCTCAGAAATTCATCACAAGAACAAAATACCAAAAGCTGTCAGAGAAAAGACACAGATCACATATGAAGGAATGCCTATCAGAATCACAGCAGACTTCTCAAAACAATCCTACAAGTCAAGAAGAGCTTGGAGTAAAATATTTCAAGTCCTGAAAGAAAATAACTTCCAAACAGATTGATGTACCCTGAAAAACTATCTTTGAAAATTGATGGAGAAATAAGATACTTCCATGACAAAGAACAACTGAAGAAATTCATAACCACCAAACCAACACTAAAAAGAGTACTGAAAGATACTCTTAAAAAAGATAAAGATAACTACAATTCCATGAACAATAGCAGAAAGGAAACCGTTAAGCAGGGCAAACAAACAGAAAGAGTAGAAAATCAACAACAGAGAGATAACATTACAGGGATAAGTCAGTACATATCAATTATATCCATCAACATAAATGGACTCAACTCACAAATAAAAAGAAACAGACTGGCAGAGTGGATTAAGAAACAAAATCCAACAATATGCTGTGTACAACAAACACGTTTATCTCAAAAGGAAATTCATAGACTAAAAGTCAAAGGATAGAAAAAAAAATCCATGTGACAGGAACCCAGAGAAAAGTGGGGGTAGCTATTCTGTTTGCAGACAATGTGAACTTCAAGCCAGGAATGATTGAAAGAGATAAAGAAGGTCACTACATACTCATCCGGGGAAATCTTGAAGAGGAAGAGATTACAATGATAAATATATATGCATCAAATATGGGAGTGCCCAACTTCACAGACATGAAAAGGCAAATAAGCAAAAATACAGTTATAACAGAAGACCTTAACACGCCATTGTCACAAAGAAATAGATCAACCAAACAAAAAACCCAGCAAAGAAATAACAAAATTGAATCAAACTTGTGAACAAATGGACTTAGTAGATGTATATACAGTTCCACCCAACAACATCAGAATGCACATTCTTCTCAGCCACACATGGGTCATTCCCTAAATAGAGCATATACTAACCCACAGAACATGCTTAAGTAAATGCAAAGGAACTGAAATAATTCCATACATATTATCTGATCATTGCAAAATGAAATTGGAAATTAATGACAAAAAAACCCACAAGAACCCCATAAACACATGGAAATTAAATAACATTCTCCTGAACAACCAATGGGTAACAGAAAAAATTAAACAATATCTATAATCAAACAAAAATGCAAATATAACTTACCAAAACCTGTGGGACACAATGAAAGCAGTTCTCAGAGGGAAATTTACGGTGGTAAACTCCCAAATCAGGAAAATGGAGTGAACGCAAATAAACAACCTAATGCTGCACCTCAAACTTCTAGAAAAAGAAGAATAAGTCAAGCTGAAAGTCCAAAGAAGGGAGGAAATTATAAAGATCATAGCAGAAATCAATGCAATTGAAACTAAGAAAACAGTACAAAGAATAAATGAATCAAAGATTGGTTCTTTGAAAGAATAAATAAAATCAATAAACCCCTAGCCAACCTTATCGAAGAGGAAAGAAAAAATCTCAATACAGGCAATAAGAAATTAAAAGAGTGAATCACTACAGACCCTGTGAAAATACAGAAGATCATCAGTACCTACTATGAAAACCTTTACTCTCATAGATTCGATAACACAGGAGAAATGTAGATTCCTAGAAACATATGAATTACCAAAGCTGGATCAAGAGTATGTAAAACTACTGAATAACCCAATTTCAGTTAATGAAATTGAAAATATAATTAGAACCTTACCAACAAAGAAAAGCCCAGGTCCTGATGGATTCACTGCTGAATTCTACAAGATATTTAGGGAAGACTTAATGCCCACCCTCTTAAAACTCTCCAACGAACTCGAAAGGGAAGCAAGTCTCCCAAACTTATTCCTGGAAGCAAGTATTATCCTAATACCAAAACCAAAGAAAGACTCAACCAAAAAAGAGAATTATAGGTCAATATCCCCAATGAACATAGATACAAAAATCTTCAATAAAATACTGGCAAATACAATGCAACAAATCATGAAGAAGATTATATGCCATGATCAAGTGGGATTCATCCCAGAAATGCAGGGGTGGTTCAACATATGCAAATCAATAAACCTAACATGCCATATCAATAGAGCCAAAGACAAGAATCAAATGATCATCTCCACAGATGCAGAAAAGCTTTTGACAAAATCCAACACTCATTCATGATAAAAAAAAAAAGGTAACCCTACAGAAAATCAGAATAGATGGTCTTTACTTCAATCTGATAAAAGCCATATATGATAAACCAACACCCAACATCTTGCTAAATGGACAAAAACTGAAAGCTTTCACTCTAAAATCAGGAACAAGACAAGGACGTCCATTATCACCACTATTCAACATAGTTCTGGAAATGTTAGCCAGAGCAATTAAACAAGAGAGAGAGAAATAAAAGGAATAAGGGTAGGAAAGAAAGAAATCAAATTAACATTATTTGCAGATAATATGATACTCTACATAGAAGACCACCAA
>RJWT010044347.1:0-11799 GCA_004365215.1 Cuniculus paca
GCATATTTTTTGGGCTGGCATATATTCGGGGACGCAGTTATGGTAACATTCATTTTTCTATAAACTTTTATTGGTGAATAAAAATTACCTGGTTTCATATTGTAATTCTGGAAGAGCTAAAGATCTTGTTGCTATTTAATCTAGTATGTTTGTTTTACCTAACGGGCAGAAAACCACAGATTAGCATCCACCATGAAGAGCAAACCCTCAAACTTAAAATACAGCTTAGTATAATACAGGATTCCAATTGGAAGCTACACAGTTTCGATAATGTCCAAAACTGTGGACCCTCATAGAGAGAAAAATTGAATAAATATGTATTTGATTCAAATTAATAGAATAATTGTAAAATAGATAAGAACCAAGAATTGATATACAAATCAAAGTTCCCCCAAAAATTCTCTCCTTATAGTAAACTATGCCGATGGAAGTGAAGTGGTAGAATGTCTTAGAGGTGAAGGACATTTTAATCTAGAGATTGTTGCCAAATATCAAGAAGATAGAAGGTTAGAAAAGATATGGAAATGTGTTAGTATGAAACAGTTTCATAATGTCCATTGGAAAGGAAGAAAACTGAAAAAGAACATAATGTGAATTTCTGTTCAAAGGTAACACATGTACTATGGGTTGAAAGAAGGAAGTCATCTTTTAGAAGGAAGTTGTAGCACAGCCATCAGCTCTGTGGTACAGTAATGAGGTACTTGGCAATTGACACTGGGAAGCTCCCAAAGAGGAAAAAAGAAATAGAAGAATTGAGAATCAAAGCAATTCATGATATAGTACTTTTTAAAGTACTAAGACACTTGCTAGAAAGCTTCATGTCACTGACACTATACAAGTGGGAAACAACTATGCATTAACACCCAGGGAGAAAAATCCATTGATACTATTCATCAACACCTAATTGTGCTATACAATATAAAATTTCATACTAAATCTTTTTAGGGGCAGCAAGCACAAACAGTTGGAAAGCGATTTCCTGGGGTAAGAAATCCATATCTGTGCTCCCATTTCTGTATTCATTACTCGGCTTCACTGCCGTCTGGGTTTTGTTTCTCATTTTAGTAGAAAACAGTCTGATTAAAGTCACCACGCTACTCAAGAAGGTGAGGCAAGAGGGAGGATCATTCAAGCCCATGAGCTGGAAACCAGCCTGGGCAACAAAGCGAGAGCCTGTCTCAAAACAAAACAAACAAACAAAAAACGTAACCAGTCACCTTAATTGCCAGTCCCAGTGGAACACTATTTCCTTTGGGGAAGCCTTCTGTAATCTCATAGACATGGTAAGATTCCCTTTCACGTGTTCTGTCAAAACATTCTCAGCCTATCTTTATTATGGCACCTACTATATTTTATTGTAATTATTTACAGCTGTGTTATTCCTTCTGAATTTTCATAAGGTCAGAGTCTGTCTTACTCAACTTTGTATCCCTAGCACCAGGTATGGCATTGACTGGATTATTAATCAAATAAACAATATCACTTCCTCATTATCTCTTTCAACTCTCTGCAAGATACACTTGCAGAAAAAAATACTGAAGATTTCCAAATACAATTGAATTAAAAGCTTCCAAATATAATGAAAATAGAAATACTTCCTCTGAGAACATTACTTTTACCTTTTCTTATATTCTGCATTTACTGTAATTGTAAATCATTAAATAATTAACATGATTAAGGCTTGGGCATTTTACATTTACTCCTTTTATCCCCTTACCCTCACCTATTGTCATGTGTATACTTGTGACCCTATAAGATCGTGATTTCACTGGATAAGAGCCTTACTAACTTAGTTAAAGTGTCTCCTTCGAGATTCAAATGTACATAAGAACCAATTAAAACAAATACCTTACATGAATGAACATATTATGTAGAACTGTATAACATGGTTCTGTCTAGTCATGTGGCTAACAGTTAAGCAGTATTGCTCTTGGTCAGTGAAGAAACTCAGCATTTTATTATTCTAATTGTTCCTTATGTCCTTGAAATTTAAGAGTGAAGACTACTTTTCTATATTTTTATAAATGACACATATCCTCTTAGTCTGTTTTTAAAGTCCAGCTTTTCAAATGCTTTAGGATTTACTAACACTGATTCACCTGGCAGTTTGTAACTTGCTTCTTTCTCTTCCTTTTGCAAATACAGATATGTTTAAATATTCTTTTAGCTATTGCCAAGTCATTTCTTCCAACCATCTACAAATCCTATGTTTTTCATTAGTTTCTTCAATTCTGTTTGACATCTTATTTTCACACTTAACTATTTTCACTTCTCCTATTATCTTGTTCATCTGTTATTTTGATCATTTTACTCCTATGAAAGATATTTCTGACGATGGCAGGACCACTAATGAAAGATATAACTATACAAGCATCTGCACATGCACTGAAGATGTTCATCCAAAATAGTCATTGGAAAAATTTGGGAGCAGCACTTAATAAGGTAACAACAGGTACAATGCTGTTATCTTTTAAGAAAGCTTATATCAAATTCATATCCACTGCCTGACAAAGTTCAAGAAAACCAAGAACTTGAGAGTTTAAGAGGTAAAACATTCAAACTGTCAACTCATTATTGTTCCATATGAGCTTATAATTTCCCTAAAGAAATTTGATACATATTATGAATTTAAATAATAACTGCAGTGTATAATCAAGTGCCAACAGGTGGTGGAGACAGATCTTCAATGACTGTCATAGGAGGGTTGCTTGGGATGTAACCGGGTGGGGTTGAAGTGGGGGCAATGATGCTGTGACCTGATATTACTTGTGATACATTTGCTAATGTCCTAAATGTGTTGGATATATATTCTATGTTTTTAAAAACATGTTTATTAAACCAATTTCAATATTATTATTTTATACTATAGGCTAAAATATGTGCACAAAGGAATCCGTAAGTTTTGATTTTGCTAAGAAAGTTTCAATTTAATAATGCTGAGCAAAGTTATATTTTGAAAATACAGATTTAAAACTCATGTTTTTTTAAAAGAATAATTGAATATCTGAACTTGTATTAGAATTTAGGTTGCGATTTTCTTAATGTAACAAAAACTAAGACAGAAAAATCATTTGGATAATTACAAGTTTGATGGTACAGATGCTATCAAAGAAACAAATCATTCATATATGTAGTATTTCTAAAATGTCAAATTAAAATATTTTCCTTTGAAATACCTTCCTTGAAGTTTATCAACTGGGGTATTATGTTGGGGAAGCAGCAAATGAATTTTTGCTTTTGAAACAGGGCATTATAATGTCTATGAATTTTACATAAATAGGAAACATTAGAAAGACTTTGCCAACAAATTGAAGGAAAACTGAGATCAAAAATTCATCTTTCAAATGGTATTTCATCACCGTTTCTAATATAAACTTTTCTTACTTTTAATTATTCTTTACTTTTAATAGTGTAAACTATGTGTATGTGACAATGTTTGCTAGTGAGTTTTAGAAAAGATTTGTGGGAAATAAATAAAATTTTTAGGAAATAAAGTATTCTTTGTAGTGTATCTGAACAAAATAAACAATGATGTATACATATAAAACAGCTATACATTTCTTTAACGTTAAGATATGTAAAATATTACATGAAGCCATTCATTCTTAGAGCAAAGTATAATCATTTGCCACAGCTATTTTTATATACTTTCCTTCTAAGATAAATTTTAAATGCAGGAAAGCAAGATTTGGAATGGTAAGAGTTAAAAAAACAGCAACAGTAACTCCATTTAGATAAGGGGATAGAAGGGTGGGGCAAGGGAACAATACACTAAAGTGCTTTTCTTTCACAGATCTTGGTTCAAATTAAGGTTAAATTCCAAAGGAGGATGTGTTTTCCCCATATGGAGTCTTAAAGGACATGCCTTTGTTTCCAACTTCCCAGAGAAGATATATGTTAACACAAACAAAGGATTTCATAATAAATTTAACTTTTATAGAGTGACTAATGCCCTGTGGAGATAAGGCAGACTCTCAGTCACCTGTGCTTAATCCAGGCTGCAGAAATTATGCTAAGGACATAATGACGAGTTTTATTCCTTTGGAGAAGATGGCAGCAATTTGGTAGGGGACAGAAAGGGTCTTGGTTTTTTAAAGTCTCCCTGGAATGACTCTCCCTTCCTCTCTGTGAACACAGTTTAGCCTTTATGTACTTTGGAAGGACACAGAGGTGAGGTAAGCCTGCCAAAATCTGAACCTGTGTTTCTGGGAACCTGGTAGCAGATCAACTGTTATATACATAAGAGAAACTGCAAAGCAGCTGTAGATGCAAGAAATTTGGGAGTTTTTCTGCAAATATCTGTACTAAAGCCTGAATCTTGCTTCTCTTTTAGATCTCAAGTGAGGGGACAGGATGCTTAAAACATCGCAAAGCATCATTTCTCATTCAACCAAGCTTGGATGAGGGCAGGGGGTGGTGGCAAATGAACAGCACGAAAAGAGAAATATGTGCTAGAAGCATTCTACAGTTAACAGAAGAACAGTGATCTTTAAAGTTTTACTTGGGGTGTTGCCAACAATACTAATTTATTAATCTATCTCCTTCTAAGAAAGACAAATAGCTCATTTGTGCAAATAGTTCTTTTCTTACACTTTCAGCTTCATTTTCATATTGTTTTTTATTAAGAACAATGAGGCAATAATTATTAAGTCCTTAATTTTGCAAAATGCCTCTGATTTGTGGCTAGGTAAATTTATTCATTGTACATGTACATCCTGTTCCCACATGCAAATCCTACTGAGTCCAAATGAAGGGGTAAAAATTAGCCCTGTGGCATATGAAACAGGAATTCCTTTTTGAAAGAGGGCAACTAAAACGTATTTGTGTCAATCACATCAAACACATCTGACTATATATTATAGAATATTTAATTTTTACTTTACAAATTCAATGTTGATGAAAGACTTAGGAAATCTATTTTAACATTTAAACAGTCTCCACTCCTCATTCACTAAAAAAGGAGATATGACATAAACTAAACTTCATTTCAAGTTACTTTATGATAACTCTTAAAACACCTCAAACTGTAGGTCATTAACACTGATTCTAGACAAAATGAAGCATAATAAGTTATTCCAAGCTACTCATTGCTTTATAGTGCCCAATTTCCTTCTTGTGCTTTGAATTAACAAAAAATAAAGAAATGCCTTTCATCTTTCTAAGTTAGTTAGTGACCAACAGAAGAGAATTTTTCTTATTCTGGACTCTAAACAAGGATAATGAGGTTTCTTTTTCTCAGACTGTAATAAAAAACCCAAATTTCAGAAATTAATTAACTTTTCAGATGAGAACACCACAAGGGGGCAGGTGAATCCAGGATAGGTAGTAGGCACGAGGGTCTCAGTATTAAGGGATTCTTGTCAAAAGACAGAGAAAGATGAATTACTTGTTAGGAACAACTCTAAAGATAATATTTCTTTATGAACATAATTAGCATTCAGTCTAGATCATCCAATGTGAAATTTTATTTAAAATATATCCAGAGACAATTACAATACACCAAGAAGAGAAAGTAGTCACCCATTGAAAGCGCTTACTATGTTTAAGAAGGCCAGTGAGATGGTTTTACATCTTATAAAGGTCTTATGTGATTAAAAATCTAAAATTTACTACAAAGCAATCAAGGTATGTTTTAAAATAAAATCAGCCACAAGGCAAAGTATAAAATAATTGAAGAGAAATATAAGAAGCTTGGTTTCAAGGTACTCTTAATTCCATTACAAGCATCAATTTTGAGTACAGTCATACCAGATTTTTTCTACACAAAATTGAGAATTTCAGACATTTCAGGACAGATAAAAGGTACGGTTTAAAAAGGTTATTTAGAGTCTGTTCTGCTTTTCACTAGAATTTTGACTCAGCCTATCAATAGGAGGCAAAATTTGACATTGAAAAATGAATTTTTTAAACAAATATTTTAAAACTGACACTAGATACCCCCCGTAACAGTGTCAGTTATAGTAACTCTACGAGCAACACATATACGTTCCTTCCATCCAAAACAACTAAGATTAATTCCATTTGGCTAAGCTGGATATTGTTGCCAGCCTCCCTTTTACATCTAAGACAATACATTTATTTGATGTGAATAGATAGTTGTATAATCATATCTTTTATAGATTAACAAATGAAATGTACAGAATAGTGTAGGTAAATAAAATGCATACATCTTACCTCTTACTGGTAATTTTTGTTAGTTCCCAGTAACAATTAGAATCTTTAAAATGAGCTTCCAAATTTCTCTTATTTAGGGTAAACTAAACTTATCTAGGAATTTTAAATAATTTTCTATAGTAACAATGCAGAAGTCACATTCTCTGATTATAAATCTATTAAATGATGAAGTCGTTTTGTAATAGACTTTAGAGAAAGTCTGTAGAACAGGGGATTCAAGTTGAGTAATTTTTCTATTAAACCATGATATATTCAGGTGTTGTGGTGCCATAGAATTAACACAAGCTGTACTGCTTTTTTTTGTTTTTGTTTTTGTAATGCTATGGCTTGAACCCAGCACCTTGCACATGTTAAGCAAACACTTTATTACTAAATTACATCCTTGTAAGCCTATTTTTAAGTAAAGCTCTAGACTTAAATATGAATGACTATTTTTCTGTCATCTTAACAAAAGTTATTTCTCTAAAACTCACTGGCTTTTTTCTTTGTGTAGGTATACGTGCTATGAACAGATACATACTCAAATACATAAATTCATAGACATATACATACGTGATGCAGTTCATCAGTAGTGATATTTTAAAGTGCTCTTTCTCCTCTTTTCAATCTGTCAATTAGCCTTGTCTTTCTTTGCCCCAAATCATTGCAGGGTCCTCATACACTCTGTTACCTTCAGGGAGTGGAAGCAGCTTCTGCAATGCTTCAAATAATAATGCTTTGATTTGTCTATGTGAAAAGTTGAGTGGCTTTTAAAAGCTGACCAGTTCTGGCCTATTTGCACACAGTAGACATTAATAAATATTTGTTGATTTGATTTATTCTAGGGTAAAGAACTGGATAGCAACTCTTTTTGTCTTCACTGATGTGCTATGGTTGAGCCTGTGTACAAATGAATTTATGAGTAAATATTAATGGTCATGGTCATTGAAGACATTTTTAAAGAGAAAAAAATCTAGATCTACAGGCTATTATGAATACCAATGATTGGGAATGTGTCTAATAAAATAAGGAAAATAATCAATGAAAGACATAATAAAATAAGATCTTGCTAGTGGACAGTCTAATAAATTCCCAGGAAACAAAGTAGATATTCCATAGATCTTGAATCATTTCATCACGTTTCCAGTTTGCATTTTTCAACCCCAGAATCTTTTTATTTTTTTAAAAATAGGAATATTTTGATTATAAAATATAGTGAGCCTTATATAAGCAACATAATATTTCCTTTGGTATTTTCTCTCTTGCAATAGTTACAAAATGTCTATGAAAAGTTTTATTGACAATTTAGAGGCCTCGAGCATAGAGAATATGAGTTTGTCCCAAATTTCAAGTAATGTATAACTTTTAAGAAGTTAAACACTATACTCCTTTCATTCAAAAGAACATGTTAGATTTATTTCCTTTTCTGGATCACCAACAGTAAAAACTGTTTCTGAGCTTGCAACATGTTAAATTTTGGCTCAAGGCAAATTTACAACAGCAAAGTTTATGATAAAATCTGTCAAAACATTAACCACGAAGGCACAAGCTTCAGTTCTTAACAACAGCAGAGAAGGAAGCTGTATAGTCGACGAAATGAAGAGCTTAGGGTGGACATGTATTTGCAATTCTAGCTCTGAATGCTTGCTGATGGCACATTACAACAATTTCAATTCCTCTGTCTAACTTCACCCAAATGGGAAAGTTGTAAAAGAGGACTATGTGTTTTAATTCCATGGTTACAAAAAGATGAGAGATCCTAGAATTAAACACATAATTCTAAGAAAAAAATATTAGCTAAGAGATCTTTAGATGTTCAAGACAAATGCTAAAATGTACAGCATTTTAATTTCTTGCCTGATGAATTTCAAGAAAAATTAAGTATGAATCTTTTAAAACAAATATGATTCATTTGGCTATGTGCCAACATTTTAGTATTATTCATTAACATAATGTTAATTTTTCAACATTGTCAACAGTGTTGGTATTTTTAGCTTAATGTTCCATGATAAGAAGAAATACATCCTAGAAAATGCGAACAAAATGCTCGTACTGAATTACTCTCCTACCAGTCAATTATGATTAAGACAGTTAACTTTGTGAGGTACACACTAGGAACAATTTTGGAGAAAGACATACAATATCAAAAAATGTAATTTGGTTAGACAGAGTCAGAACAGACTGATGAGAAGAAAATCTCCTCCAAGAACTTAAAGGTTTTCATTGTGTTAATGTCATGGTATTACAAGCAAAATACAATGAATATTCTATGCTTCAATATTTCAGAAAGTCTTTCATACAACTAACCTATTTATGGAAGAATAGGATGCATTTCTTAAGATTTAGGACCTTCATTCAAGAAGTTACATGATGAAAATTGACAAAGACTGAAGCAGAGATAAAATAAAGTTAGCAACTAAACATTAATTTTTAAAGCAATTTGGTGGGTAATGTTTACGTACAAATTAATTTTGTTCTTAAATATTTTAAAATATGGCGTGGGATTTGAAAGAATAGTATACACTAAGAATGTAAAAGAAAACTCAATGAAGTATAACAGAGTAATCAGAATTTAGAAAACCTCAGTTACATTTAGGAAATTGAGAGACGACTAAATTTAGAGTTAAGATTTCAAGTAGATGCAGCAGCACTGAAGGCCATTCACATCATCACACTAGTTTATATATAGCTTGTCCTCTTCCTCTTCTTATATGAATTTGGGCATAGTTGGTTCCAGAAAACAGTTTAGTTATTTTATTACTCTTATTCAATAATAATTTAACTGGCTAATTTGGCAGTCTTAAAATTTTGTGCAAATTTTGTAGTAAGCAAACTGAAATCATGTCTTTATCATGAAATGAAATTTCAAACTTTGGATTTTATGGGACTGCAATTTAACAGCTATGCAAGAAATTCTGATTTAAAAAAAAAAACCGACGAACCAACCAGCCAACCAAATAACAAAATCTTGCAATAACCCTTAATTGAATGGGTTTAAAAAGTTATAGTCCTCAGATAAGCACAATGTTTGACCTGTGCCAGGTGTTACATAATTGCTACATAATCCATACCATTGTAGGAAAAGATATTTAAATTTTAATCATTTAGTATGATTTTGGAAAAATATGTGATACAGATGTTTAGAAAATGACCATAGAATGAAAATTCAGGTTTTATCACTGAACAGGAACAATTATTGAAGTATTTACCTGTGCAAAGAAATATGAGTAAGACTGAATCTCTGATCTTCAGAAGCTTGCGTTCTAATAGGAGATAGTACAGAAATACTGAAACAAGAGAAAACTTAATAACTACACTGAGAGCTGCAGAAAGAGGTATAAAGCACACAGAAGAGAGATTAACTAAAACTTGCTTGTGAAATGGGGGTGAAGAATAAGGGAATGCTTCATGTAGGAGGTGGCATGTAAGTATTCTTTGAAGGATGAATTGGATTTAAACATAAAAGGTAGATTTGATTTAGTAGAGGTTTAAAAATAGCAAATGAATCAAATAATGAAAAAACAGAGTTGGAACTTCATTGGAGTGTGTGTTTGGAGCAGAGAATCTAACCCTACTTTTTTTTTCCATACATAAGAAAATAAAATAATGTGTTATAAAACATCTATATATGATTTAGGCAACTGGTTCTTAAAAATTTGATATAGGCCCATACAGTTGTGACTAAAATTTAAAGACAATAACATCTGCACTATTTAAACTTTCAGCCCACAGTATAACTATGTTTTTGCAATTTTACAAAAGCAGAAACAAAGTGATCATTATTGAGGTTTTAAATGAAACTTCTCATTTTAAAAGGTTTTCTTCACTTCTGTTAGATAAACAAGATTACTTATTCACATTACTCTAATTGTTTCAACTATACTTAAAGACCTCTCCTCAGCCAGAATTATCTTTAGAACTGGACTGTGAATTAGAGAAGAAATGCAATGTTTTCTTATTTAAATTATAGATTCAAAACAGTATATTTAGAAGCAAAATAAAGGCCTAGAGATTTCAAAGCAGAACTTGTCCTTATTCAAGCCAATGTGTACATAATCTATATGGGTCTGAGAGACATTCTTTGAGATATTATCAGAAGGATCTCCCTGAGCAACTAAAAACATTGGCATAGAAGGAAAAGGCCACATGAGATAAAGCATACATAACTGATGCATCTGGTACTTCTCATCTTTCAAATGTTATGTAATTTTTAGTTCTTCTATTTAGCAAAGTATTTAAGTCTTAAACAGGTATACATTTTGCAGTTTCTGCTACAGGAGGTATGTTTTTGATGTGAAAGTCAATTCTTAATGAAAGCTTAAGTGTGCCTTGTTTTATTGCTTTGTTTCTCATATAATTTATAAAGACTAGTTTTTATGGAATAGTTGAACTAGACAGGCAAAAGCACCTAAGCTGCTGTATAAAGACATATAAATCATAGTTTTAATTATACCGCCAGAAATTGCTGCTGTTTTCTAAGTCTTGCCTTACTGGAGCCAGTGTTAAAAGTTCGTTAGCTGGAGCTTAACGATACAATGGATGAAGGAATGGAGTTACCACACAAGTGCTTAAATTCCATGCTGGATCCCTAGCTACAAGGGAGAGGAAAGTTCAAACAACAAAAACAGAGTTGCGAGGCCTGAACTTGTGCGTTACAGATACCTCTTACTCACCACCAGGCAGCTCTCATTCAGGGCAATGAGGCCCTCCCAAGCAACATGGTTAATTGAAGAAGGATTCTGAATCTTTTGGCTGCAGATAAACCAAAGTAGCACATGGCTCATAACTCAAACATTTCATGTTAGGCTGTTGTTAGTTTTTTTTGCCCAGGTCAATTTGGATTATTCAATCATTTTCTTTTCCTTAATAAAAAGCTGCTTGTAGTTACCAGTGGGGGCAAAGAACTGCGATTATGGTTCTTGGAAGGTAAATTTATTTTCTGCTCATTTTGCTCATGTATACCAGTGATACTAAACTGAGAACATTTTACTACCAGTACAATTCTCTCCCCCACCATACAAGTTTAATAACATTGAACTCCTGACTACTGTTCTACTGTTTCCTGTTGTGCTGCATCTAGCCCTTCCTGTAGTATGTAACCAAAATTGTTAGACAGAAAATGACCAACATCTTTTAAAGTGCAACAATATATGGCCCACAGTAAGGAATCTTCAGAGGGAAAAATCTAAATAAAACTGGAAACCCTCAGTGGTAATACAAAAGTCATGGTTTTTAAACCTTGACAGTATTTATTTCTTTTATATAAGGTATAAAGCTGAGTTTAGTTTCCATGAACTTCTTGGAGATAGGAGACAAAGCCCAGAACCCAACAAAGGACAGAAATCTTCCATTTAGGCTGAGTAAAGCCCAAAAGAACATTTTCCCTACAAAGTTTATAACAAGTTATTCCTCAAGTAGGTGTTTAGCCAACATTAACATTACTTAAGTGAGTCAATAAAGTTCAAATTAAGATTTAAGTGATCCAACATCTACACATGCTTCCAAGTAACTGGAAAAAGCAAATGCAAAGTCTCTATGGAGGAAACCACTTTTAATGCAGGTCTTAAAAAGTCCCACACAGATTAATTCTAAGAAATAAAAGCTCACATTCACAAATCGTCAAATATAATAGGTAATGAGGCAACA
>RJWT010044348.1:0-11800 GCA_004365215.1 Cuniculus paca
TTTTTTTGGTTAGTTTATAGGCATTTAATTTTTTGGGTTAGTTTATAGACATTTAATTTTTTTGGTTAGTTTATAGGCAGTTAATTTTTTTTGAAGCTATCATTTTTTTTGAAGCTTTGCTGATTTCTTTATTGATTTTGTACTCTACACTTTGCTGAATTTGTTTATCAGTTTTAAAGGTCTCCTGGTGGAATTTTTTTGGGTCTTCTGTGTAGGAGATCATGTCATCTGTGAATAACGATAGTTTGACTTCATTTCTTATTCATATATCTTTTAATTCTTTCTTTTGCCTGATTGTTCTGGCTAAAGTTTTAAGTACTATATTGAACAGGAGGGGTGATAGGCATGGTGGCAGTTAAGTTTTAGAGTTATGATATGGGTATTACCTGGGACAGGACAGAGGGAGTTACTCACAAGGGCATCCTGCTTGGGACTGGCCTACTCTGTCTCCTAATTTTTTTAGAGTCACAGTGGGAAGCAGGAGTTCTAATATAGCTTCCAATACAAGTCTGTCTAAATCTGTTGTTTTGGATGAATATTTAAAGCAACGTGTGAGCGTAGGCTTCCTATAGCTCATCATCTTCTGAATGTCCAGAAACGTTTTGATATTATCGGAATGTAGGATGATACCAAGTTAGGGAAGGGGAGGATAGGCGAGCACCAAGAGAGAAGTAAGCAAAAACAATATTATGGAGGATCATATACATGCCAAACAAAGAAGTTTGGAAATTATATTATGAAGGAATCCTAGAGAATATCAAAGGTGTTACGCACTGGATGTAAGATTGTCAAATCATTTTTAGTATTTACAATTTTAGCTGTTTGTATAATAATCCAAAGAGATATCCTTTCTGATTAGGCAAAATATATGCCACCTCACATATTTTTCCAAGATGGACCCTAATACTGTCTTCACATGGTGGTATGTCTTTGTAAACTTTTCAGAACAATGTACATTAGACACAATTTCCTAAGACTTGTCCTTTTCAGTTGTGATTTCGTTGCACCCCACTCTACCTCTATCCCTCTCTCGCTTGCTCTTTTCTTTTTCTTTCTTTCTTTCTTTCTTTCTTTCTTTCTTTCTTGCTTTCTTGCTTTCTTGCTTTCTTGCTTTCTTGCTTTCTTGCTTTCTTTCTTGCTTTCTTTCTTGCTTTCTTTCTTGCTTTCTTTCTTGCTTTCTTGCTTTCTTTTCTCTCTTTCCTTCTTTCTTTCTTTTTGAGACAAGATCTCCCTATGTAGCCCAGGTTGGCTTTGAACCCACAGCGATCCTCTTACCTCAGCCTCATGGGTTCTGGGATTATAGGTATGCTCTACCATGCCTGGCTCCACTACTCTTCTTGACAACGGTTGAGTATATTTTAGGGGTTTTCTGAGAGGAGATAATTATATATTCTTTCAGATTTAAGATAAAATACTTAGGTGGTTTGCAGTCATCTCCACCATTGAGTTTCTGCTAGACATTTTGTTCAAGAATAATACTCTAGATCACTTCTACCACACAGTGTGAAAAAAATCACATGACCTTACGATATGAAGGCATAGACTTAAGTGTTCAAACATTCCTGGTATGGGAAATATGTGGTCAATAGTGAAGAAATACAATTATAAATGTATGGAACTACAAATTGTGCTGAAGAAAATTCTTCCATTATGCAGATATGTTAAATAATTAAGTGAATAATTAAACTCTTGCTAATGCTTGGTCAAAATGGAAATTCATTTTATCCATATTTGATAATGAAATATGCAACTATAATTCCATACATTTTATCTTTTGAAGAAATCTTTGGAAATGAACTTTATCTGAATTCTGTGAGCAGCGTATGCATCAGTTTTACACACAGTAAGTTCATCTGAGTGAAGTCTTACACTTTTTGCATTTGAAATGTCAGTAATAAAATAGTATTTCAGCAATCATGTTCTGTACATTATATTTATCTATGTTTTGTATAATTTGCAAACTAATTAATGAAAATGAAGTAAATTATAAAGATGTGTGAAATGGTTAATTAGTGAAAATGTTACCTTTAACGATTCTGTGATGTGGTATTTTTCAGTCTTTTATTAATTCTGTTATTTTATTCATTCTAGGGGTACATTAACTTTTCTGTCATTGTTGGGAATCAAACACAGAGCCTCACAGATAGATGCAGGAAAGCACTCTATCTCTAAGCCAGTCCAATGCATCCATTTTTTCAAATTAAGTTTTTATTTTGAATTTTGTATTCATTTTCCTAAAGGACATTTTTTGTATAAACTTCAGAGTCCACAGGACCTATATCATTTCAGGAGTCAAAATATACGTATTTGGGAGGTTGAGGAGTATAGATACCCTCTTTCTCTGAAAATAAGAACTAGCCAGAAAATAGCCTTGAAAACTAGAGATGAAAATACCAGTGCCAATCACCCTGTCCTCACCTTACCTGCCTTACAGAGCAGCCATGAATCAAGAGAATAGTGATGGAAGGTAGGGCAGGGACAGGTTGATTTGGCCTGGATTTTTTGATCTCTAGGTTTCAAGGTTGATTATTTTCTAGCTAAGTCTTATTTTAGGGAAATGTGTACCTTCAGGAGAGCATATTGAATGACATTAGAAGGGCAGCACAAATGGAAATATAAAATTGAGAAATTATGGAACAAGCAGAGAAAGAGAAGAGGGGTGATGGCAGATGGGAAAAAACAGTGCTAGGAAATGAAGACACTAGTGAAAAAAGGGTATCTATCTCACTGACAGTGTGACTGAGTTCTAGAAAGGAAATGATTTATTATATTAAATGCTCCAGAATGGTCATAACAAGATTGCCAAAAATTGGCCAGCAGATTTAATCCCAAATAGTCACATTACTTTTAGTGTAAAAATGAGAACCAATGACAAAAACCTTACTTGTAGTAAGTTAGATCCTCAATTTAATATGAGCAAGCACATGCTGAAAATTTTCATGGTGCTACATTGTGAAGAGTGCAATACAGAGCAGTGGCTAATTATGAGAGCTTTTTAATTTAAAAGTGGGACATTTGAGCATTTTTAACTAGTAATAGAAGCTGCAAGAGAAGAAGTTACACTTACTTGAGGAGGAACATGCATTTCTTTTACATCCCTTAAAATCAGAGAACATAGGCAGCACTATAACTCTAGTAAATTTAGTATTCTTTGTGTGAACTGAAGTCATGTGCTTGCTTCCAACCTTCTATTTTTCTAACATGAGATTTCTCTTACTTTTAGCATCATTCACCCATTTTCCAGGTTGAAATCTTGGAATCAACTTTTATTTCATTATTTTGTCCAACTCCAGGGTGATTTTTCTTTGCATTGTTTCTTTCCCAGGTATCTTTATTATGCCCTATACCTTGCTTGCTATACTTTGGCATGCATTGCTCATATCTTTTCCTGCTTTCTTCTCTGCTCGGTGGTCACTGGATTTTCTACACACTGTTTCATGATCTCTCCTTTCTAAGTTCAGCTGACTAGATTTTAATTAGTTCATGTCTTACCAGTTATATGTTCATGTACAGTCATACAAATGTCAACATTTATATGCCTATACATTGTCTTGAAATTATCTCTTATGCTGTAGCTACATTATTTATATATTTTACGTGAAGATTAAATTACTTTTTCTGAGAAAATACTTTGAATCATAAGCAGTTGTACAAATGCCGCTGTATTTTCAATTTGAAGTATACTTGTCGACATTTTAAGATCTTTTGTGCTTTCTACATTGCTTACCTGAAAAGTTAATTCAATGAAAAATTCTTAAAAGTAGACAGTAAATACTTGTAAATATACAATTATAGGCCTTCAACATTGACTCAATTGTCTCTATGTTTCATGGCTAAAATGATAGCATTTTAATTAATTATAGAATAAGAAAATAAATATGTTGTATTTAAATTTAGATTGTTTTTAAAGTTATCGATCAAAAAACAGGTCTGATTTGATTAACATGGCTTTTATTTTATTATTCTCTGAGGTTTTACTCCCACTTGAAATAGAGTTATTAGAAAATATGAATTATAAAGGCTCAGTAATAGCCAATTGAATCTTAGATCCCCCCTGCCCTATATTGAAATAAATTGTTAGTTCTTAAAAAACAAACAAACAAACAAACAAACAGAACCAGAAACAGAAACAAAAGCAGAGTTTAGTAAGTGGATATGTTCACATATATATGTGTCACTTTAGGTTTCTCAACAAAGTTCTGAGTTTATTTAAAACTGTTATTAAATGATATTATGTACTCTTCACTTAATATACCATTTAATATAAAAGCCACATTTTGTACAATAAATTTTATCTAGTTAAAAACAGAGGGCTCAATGTTTAAGCTTCTACTGTCAGAACTTATTTACTCTTTTAAATAAATAATTTCTAGCAGAAAGAAAAGCTTGCAAAAAATATCTATAGACTTGTTGAAGGAGAAACAAAACTTTAAAAGCAAACTTTTGTGGTTTGTTTATGAATTAACAATTTAAATATCCCTTAATGTCCTCTTGGATATGCCCATAAAAGATTCATATTCAAAAAATAAATAATGTTCTGAGTGATTAATTTTAGTATCATACTTTTCCTGCCAAATAATAGACATTCTGTCTTTTTCATATAAGCACAAGAAAAACCAGCCTCACGGTTTTGAATTCATTATTATGTCTTTAGAGTAAACATAACATACTCTCAAAGTAGAATAAAAACAATAATTCAAAGGCATCATGCACAAAAATGTGTACTTTTGAAAGGCCTAAACTGGAATAATAAAAATAAAACTGTAAGTCAATTCTATGAGAAAATAAATATGAGAATATTAAACATACCTAAATTATGAAACATTTAACTTTTTATCATTTTTAAGAGTCAGTTATTTATCAGGTTTTATATCTAAGTCATGATTATTCAAAACATTAATGAACCAAATATTATAAACTATTTTCCTAAATACACAAAACAAAAGTATTAGATCAATGAAACTACACTGTATTTATAAGAAATTAACTGCTTAAAAATTCTTACTGGTGAAAATAGAAACAAATGTTTTATGTGAGACATTCAGGAAGTTAATTAAACAACCATCAGCCAAGAAAAAATACGCGTTGAGCAAGAAAATCTTTTTGTTTCTCAGAAATACACATAGCTCCCTTTAATCTAGATATACAAAGCATAAACTTTCAGTGGCTGAATGATAACGTGTTTAAATTTCACTGGCCATTTTTTTTCCCAGATATGGTCCTGTTTTTGCATCTTAAACTCAGGGAGAGAAGTGCTATTTTTTCATAAAAAATAAACTCTTTTAAGAATGTTATTTTCTACCTGTTACCATATATGTACTTGGAAATACATATTTGTTCATTTATTATTATAATTAATTATGCATATGCTTTGTATTTTAACACATTCTATAAATAATAGTGGTACATAACACACAGACATTTTCCCCAAATGGTATGATAAATGTAAATAGCTATCACTTAATATTCATCCCTGATGGTTCCCCATTAAAAGGCAACGGCAAATCTGACAAAATAATAAGAGGAACATAGTGTGTGTACTTACAGTAGTTGATTACTGCTGTGACAGCATTCCTCCTTTTTTTACATAGTTGCCAAAAGAGTTCATTTTAAATTACTTGACCTCATCATGAAATAAATTATATCACTGTGTGGTTAGGAAGTAAATCAGGCCAATATTAAGCATAACTGGGGGAAAAATATTGCATAGAATTGTGTAAGGGCTAGAGGTTGAATTTTGCATAGGAAATAAATATGAATAGACTAGTGATACTAGGACTAAAGTTTATATATTCGAAGGAAGTTTTCTTTTTTTTTAATAGAGTGTCTCTTTAGTTTTTTGATAATCCTTCAAACTGATTACTTATGTTAGCACATATCCTATATAATTGACAATACTGACTGATCAGTTTTCATATGGACAAAAGAAGGGAAAATTCAATGTAAATTTCAAGTCCAGGATAATGAACTTGATGTGTTCTTGAAATTCCAGGAAAGAAATCTATACTGTTCTCCAAAATTATGACCTGAGTGGTACTATGCCTTAAAAGGACAAGATAACAATAATCTTCATTAGAAAGAATATTAGAAAGCAAATAAAAAACATTTTTCTCTGCTTTTATTGAATCAACATGTGCTTTCATCCAGAATACTATGCGTACATAGAGTTGCTACATAACACAGATTTTAAAATATTATAGAGAAAAGTAAAACAGTGAAAGTGGGCAGAACACAGACAATTTTTGGAAGATCATATTTGTAATGTTCTAAATATGATTAGTATTAGGGAAAAAAAACCCTTTTGATTACGTCTTGCAGCTGAAATAGTTCTTTCTAGGCAAATAAAAGATTACATTTATACAATCTTAGAATAATAATTAGAACTGAAAATTTAATATTATGTATATTCAAAGGGTTTTTAGATAAATTCATGGATTATAGTGCCACAATAAATTATTAAACAAGCTAAGATTCTTTTAGTTTTTCTTTTTTTTTTTTTTTTTTTTTTTTTTTTGTACCAGGAATCAAACTCAGAACCTTGCCCTTGCCAGGGAGGCACTTATACCACTGAGTTATACACCTGGCTCCCTAAAGTTTTTACAAATATATATTTTAACTCATTTAGGTCTGACCTAGTGGCAGACTGAAAAAAAAAAAGGTATCAAAACATTCTGTAAAAGCTGGGCATGGGGCATACACCTGTAATCCTAGCCACTTAGGTAGGCCAAGGTAGAAGGATCACAAGTTCCAGGCCGGCCTGGGAAACTTAATGAGACTCTGTCACAAAATAAAGTAAAAAAGGACTGGGGGTGTAGCTCAGTGATAGAGAGCCCCTGAGCTCAACTGTCAGTCCTGGAAAAAACAAACAAATAATTAAACAAAGAACATATTCTTTAAGAACTGTCAGAAAAAATACTGTGCTTGCTAAAACTCCATGTAATTTGAAGGTCAGTTCTACTTCAATGTTATAACTTCATTAAAGTTCTGCTGTGTATTGTTTAGTTTTTTTATGACATAAAAATTACATTATAACATAGAAATCTAAACAATAAACAGTAAAACTTTAATGGAAACAGTTTGAAAAAATGACAGTACAGAATCATTGAATATCAAAATACATTTTCAGTGAGGTTAATGTTGTTATTGGTTTTTTACAAGTTAATCTTTCATATTTAAAACTTCATCCATAAAAATATTTTTTGATGATACTTGATGGAATATAATGACGTGTAAAGTGAAAAAAGCATAAATAGAATCACATATGAGAAAGGATAGCTGATATTTTATGGAAAATCTTCATTGCCATGTATTTTATAGCCGCAATTGTTTTTTCTCTTGATTTATTAAATTGGGCAGTGTATGTTCATCAATTACAATGGAAGGGAGATAAGGAGGTTGGACAAAGTTAATACTATTGAAGCCTTCTGTTTGGAATTCTATTAGAGGTCACCTCACATCAAACTTTCAACAAACACTGGGACACCTGCTATATTTTTTGACACTATCACACAGTTATTTGTTTCTAGGTGGTGATGGCATGACTTAATTTCTTTCACATAATTAGAGAAAACTTGAAAGGCAATCGTTAAAGTTTTATTGAATGATAATAAGAAGGAAGATAAAAACTATTAAGAGATGATTAAAATATTCAGTAAAAGGGATATTCTTGAATATTTGAAGATTAGTAGAAATTTAGATTCCAAGACTTCAGCACAGTTCTAAAATAAAAGAAAATTATATTGATTCTGTTGGATTGTGAAGCAGGTATGGCAATAAGAGAAACTCACTGCTTTTTACGACTTCTGTCATTTAAGCAGATATGTGACCTTTAGTAATAAATGGACTTTCAGATTTTTTTGGTGTCTGAAAGGAGGAATGTGACTTTTTTTTTCTAGGATTAATTTTATCCTCACAAGTGGATTTAATTCCTTAGAACAATTAAACATGTCCTATTTAAATACAAGCTAAATTAAGATTGGAACCTCCATAACACATGTTGAAAAGTTTATAGCTATTTTCCACTAAGTGCACCAAATTATACATTAAGTACTTTGCAACCAATTTTTGCTGTGCTGTTAAGGAATTTGCAAATCTACAGGGAATAACCTATTTGCATGTATTTAAATGTTTATTTTTCATGATGAAGGGTTGACAAAAATTTTGTCTATCAAATGAATAGTTTGTGGAAGCATAAAAAAAGTCATGATATTTTTCCTCAGTTTTTAAGTGTTCTATCTTGATATAGAGCAGATAAATAAATCTGTGTAAATAAAATTAAAACACAGGAATATGTTTTGAATCTTTATAACTTCTTACACTGACAAGATATTATTCATGCTAATCACAGAACATTTATATAAAGAAGCAATTTTAGAAAAATCTCAAACTAAAAATTTATTTGAGTTTTATAAATAATTTCCCAAACTGAATGAGCAAATAGATATTTAACACCATAACAAAGTACCTAATGTTGCATTTAAAAATATTTTATGGGATAATCATTGCTATGCTGTTCATTGTATAAGGAATTATCCATGTTCTTATTCTACTTTCCTATTAATATAAGAAAATAAGTATTCTCCATCTGCACAGCCCTTTCCATGCATAAGGTTATATTATACCATTGAGTTGAATCAAGTAATGTATTCTGAAAAATTTTGGTTCCTGATGCTATCAGACATGCATATAAGTGTGCATAAATTCTTATATTTTTTCTTTTTAATTTATTTGAATCCATAGCAGATAGAAGATTAGTAGAAATTTAGATTCCCAGACCATCATCTATTTAGAAATAGTTAAAAAAGAAACAGTCAAAAGAATACATTTGCTATATTAAATTGAAGGTTGTATTTTGGTTCTAATTTCTCTTTTTAAAGAAGGGAAGCAAATGGCTTTTAAAATGCAAATGGCATTTAAAAATATACATATGATACTAAAAACAGTCTCCCACTCCTCAACATTAAGATCTATAGTTCCTTGGATTTCTAATGTAAGAATACCCAATTATGGTTTAAAAGTGTATTTATTTCTATAAACTACTTCTATATTCTTCCAGTAAGATAGTTTTAAAGTACCTGGTAAAATGAATAGATACCAACCAAATGACTTAAAAATTAAGGTTGATACATGAAAAAAAATCTGTTGGAGTAAAAAATGTTTTCCAAGTCTTAAATTTTTTCTATTGTGTTTGTACAGTGATTAGTTTATCTTTTACCTTCTTCACAAGAAAGGGAGCCATTTTTTGTGAGTTCCCACTTGTTGGCTATTTACCAGTTTCCTATAGATCTCTGACTTTAGGAACCGAGGGAAGGAGTCCTTGGCCATGAGGCTGTAGACCAGCTTCTGAGCTTCATCGAAGCACCTGACGGTTGGCTCCGTGATGTTCCTGGAGATGACATCTCTTGTACTAAAGTCAATGTTAATCTGGAAAATTAACATCCTTACATTAATTCAGTCAAATAATGCACAGTTTATACAGATGGTAGATACACATATTATTTGAATTTTTTTCCAAGCACAAAGCTAATCTGATGCAAAGCAGAAGAAAGGTCATTCATTTATCTGGGATACAGAACACAGATTTGGTTGATTGCTTTCCTAGCTTGAGAGGGGTGGCACTGACCAGGAATAGAGGCAAAGGCTTATTTTAATGTTAAAAAAATAAGCAAAGTGAAAAAGCAAATAAAATATTTATAACTTTAAATTTCCCACTTAATTTTTCTTTTTCCCCTAATATTTTTATTTGATTGCTTAAATCGTACTTTCTGTACGTAGAGCTATAACTAGCATTTACTAGGTTGACTGCAGGCATTTCCATTCAACATAGCTCCCCTTTTTATTACCCACAACATTGCTTTTCTTTCTAATTTTTTTTGTTGTTGTTTGACAAACTGGACTAAATAACAACCCCTCTTCACTGACTCTCCAACCTTCCACAGCAAGGCCTAGTAGAGATCTATTATATTGAAACCCAACATTTACCTGTAAATATGTAAAATGCCCCAAAATTTCTTGTGAAGATACTTGCCTACCTCTGCATATATTCCAGCATATATTGTGGGAAGCAGGACATTGCTTGTCCAAGATAAATTGGAAATATCCACAAAATATGAAAAAAGTTGAAAAAAATTAAGAAATTAAAAAAATTAATAGATATGATATCTTATACATCATTCTGTTTTCTACTACTTAATAGAATACCTCCTATATAGCAAAATAAAAAAAATTTGTTGAGTAGAATGAGAACATCTCGGAGAAAATGGGGGATGATTTACAAAATATTAGAGTTTTTGATTCTAGTAAAAAAAGACTATAAATGACCATTAATGCTTCATTGAAATAAAGTTAAACAATAGCCAGACAGAACTGTAAACACATTTTTCTGCAACTACTAACTTGCTATTTATCTGAGTGGAGTAAATTTTATAATTCTCTTTTGTGTTCAGAGTCCATGGTGTAAAAGAGATTAATAACAGCACCTATCTTAAGATGTTTTAAAGATTAAATAATTAAATATTTTAATATTGTTGTTGGAAGAATAAGAAAAGAAGAAAGAATAATTAAATTGAAAGTAAAAAAAAAAAAAGAAAGTGAATCATCATTCTTCCACTATTTGATCACAAATATTTTCTTTCTTTATAGATTTCGGATACTCATTGATCCAAGAACACGTCTTTACTTTTATTCCTTTGATCACCTTCTTAGGTCCTTCACTGAAGTTCCAGATAAAATTTCGCAACTTCCTTAAATACCTCTGAATTTGAAATCGAGTTCTCCATTCATACAAAATAGGGCAAAGAAGTAGAAAGACTTTGAGATCACGGTTAAATCTGTCCTCTTAACACTTGAGAACTTAGTGACCTTAAGTGAATGGTTCGATCACTTCTGAGCTTCTACTTTCTATTGATATTTTTTGAATCAGATGATATAAAATCTAATCAATAATCAGCCATCTAATCAATAATCTGCTTGTTTATTGCTGCCACAAATATTTATAAATGTCTATTATGTGACAAATATTCTACATACAGGGAAAAATAATGAATATTAAAATAAATATTAATGCTTTAGATTTAAAGTTGGTGAATAAGAAGCAACCATTCCTCTAAGAATGTGGAAGAAAAACATTTCTGGCAGAAAAAACATCCAATTCAGATTCCTGATACAGAAAAAAATTTGTTTAGTTTCGAAGCGTCCCTGTGCTTAGATGACTGGAGTGTAAGGCGTGAGAAGGGAAGTCCTGGGTGACATGGGAAGCGTATGAAAGCCAGGTTTTGCAGTGTTTATGTACTGTGAGAAGGAATTCTTGTTTTGCTACTACAGATAATAGAGAAACAGAAATAATGTGATAACTGACAGGATGAATCCATTATAGTGTCTCTTTCATAGTGGGAATCAACAAATATTGGCTGTAATCAAAACATTGTACTAGTTTTTAGACTTCTGCTATGGAGCCTGTTTCAGAAACCTATGCTGTGTTATGAAGCTATAAAAATGTATGTTGACAGTTCTTCATTTACATACATGATTCTTTAACAGCTTTATTTTTGATTTAATTTTATGTCACTTCTAATGATAAATATAGCAACTTTGGGACCAACCAGGGGAGTCTTTACTGACAGTAGCACCAATGTGTACTTCCCACACAGTGAAGGATTATTATAATAAATTATTATTATTCTTAGAATCATCACTTAATAATTCTCCACTTCCTATGTAAAATGTAGAAATCTGTGATATTCATATTCATGGTCTTATTCATGTGATTTAATTTAAACATTTCTTTTTTTTTTTTTTTTTT
>RJWT010044349.1:0-11814 GCA_004365215.1 Cuniculus paca
ACAAACAAACAAACAAACAAACACCAGACCCGAAGACCAATGGAACAGATCAGAAGATGCAGAAACAACTCCAGACACACTCAGCCACCTTATCTTTGACAAAGGTTCCAAACATTCACTGGAAGAAAGCCTCTTTAATAAATGGTGCTGGAAAAACCAGCTCTGCACATGCCAAAAATTAAAGTTGGACCCATATCTTTTACCATGCACTAAAGTAAATTTGGAATCGATCAAAGAATCTAACTATTAAAACAGAAACAATAAATCCACTGGAAGATAAGAGTAGATAATCCTCTTGAAGACATTGGTGTAGGCAAAGACTTTATGAACAGCCCTGATTTCATAGGAACTGTCAAAAAGAATCAACAACTGGGATCTCATCTTATTAAAAAGCTTTTGCACAGCAAGGGAAGCCACCAACAGAGTAAAGAGACAGGCCACAATGTAGGAGAAAATGTTTGCCAGCTGTTCCTCAAACAATTACTATTGAGAACATAAAAAGAAAAAAAATCAGTCCTCGCAAATTTAAAGACTCAATCCAAAAATGGGCATCTGAGATGAACACACACTTCTCAGATGAAGAAATACAAATGGCAAATAAATATATGAAAAATGTTCAAAATCATTGGTCATTCAAGACAGGCAAATTAAAACAACACTGAGATTCCATCTCACCCCAGAAAGAATGGCTATTATCAGGAAACCAACCAATAACAAATGCAGAAGGGGCAGTGGGGAAAAAGGAACCCCCTCTCCACCGCTGGTGGGAGTGCACACTGGTACAACCACTGGAGAAATCAATGTGGAGAGTCTTAAAAAAAAAAACTAGGACTGGAGGTTCCATTTGATCCAGCTATTCCCCTTCTGAGTATCTTCCCAGAAGAATTAAGAACATCATACCACAGCGATATATGTGCACTCATGTTTATAGCAGCACAATCTGTAATAGCTAGAGCTTGGAAACAACCTAAATACCCATCAACTGAGGAATGGATAAAAAAGGTGATATTTTTATACAATGGAGTACTACTCAGCCATAAAGAAGGATAAACTTGAGACTTTTATAAGTAAATGGATGCAACTTGAGACCATACTCATTAGTGAAATAAATCCCAGACATGCATGTGTAAACATCATACTGTCTCACTAGTGTGAGAAGCTGAAAGAAACTATATATAAAAAAGATAGTTATGATAGTTATACTACTGATTTCTCTAAGCTCACTGAAGAGCAAGGTTTGTTTGGACAATTAAATGCAGACTTCTTGTACTCTCAGTAACTGATTTGAAGATAACAATATGCAATGTATATACCATTGTTACACCCTAATTATCATGTTTTGAAATTGTTTTATTTTTTTCTCTTTGAAATAAAAAAAAAGGTTTCTTCCCAATGAGTTACAATGTTCAAATACTTTAACCAAGTTTTCAGATGGAAAATAATGATGTCTTATTTGGTTAAGTTTTGTTCAGACACACATATGTTTAATTTGACTGTTTGGAAAATATTTTTTATTTTCAAATACTGTTTACTGTAATCGTAACTTGAAGTAATGCATGACAGATTCTGGATCCCAGAGAATATCTGAGAGATCCAAGAAAATAGTAAGGCGAAATCAAGGTGAAGGTAGAGCTGTTTCTATGGATTCCATGTAAATATAACATGGTGATGCTCTTGTTCATACATAAGAATGGACTTCATAAACAATTTTGTTAGAAAATTTTCAGAATTTGGAAAAAGCATGGGTTTGTGGAAGGAAGCATCTGAGGAAACAGTTTAGACTGTCACTAATTTTTGTGTTGTTTGGCAATGTAATTTGGAAGCTTCTAGCAGAGGCCCAAGTAACTGCTTGAAAAAAAACTATTATGAAACAATCTTTTTGTGCCTAGCAAATTGAACTGCCTAAAGTTCAAGTGACTGCTAAACCACATTTTGGAGATAAAATTAATGAAGTGGCAGAACAGGAAAGTTGTGAAGAAATGAACGAGAAGACAGGTGTCATGGTGTATGCCTGTAATCACGGCTACTCATAGGGGGCTGAGCATGGAGCTTGGCAATTTAGTGAGCCCCTGTCTAAAAATAAAAAAATAAAGCTGGGCACAGTGGCAGATACTCTCCGTAATCCCAGCACTCTGAGAGACTGAGGCAAGGAGGACTAAAAGTTTGAACTCAGCACACTCAATTTAGTAACTCAGCGTGACTTTTGTGTCAAAAAGAAAAAACAAAACAAACCATCACAAATATATATGATGTGGTTGTAGCTCATTGTGAAGGCTCTAGGTTCAATCCCCTAGGTTCCCCCTGCACTGGAAGGAAAAACAAAAAGAAGGAGAGAGTATTTTCTCAAACTGTGAGATGTACAATAATGTACATGACATTAAAGTAAACTAGATTTTCCTCCAGACAAATAAGATTAGAAGGGTCTAGATGGCAACTCAATTAACAACTCAGCAACCTGTTTCATTTTATGAATCATACACGTATCTAACTTCCCCAGAATGCTTTGAAAATTGGAGGTATTTAAAATGTCAAGAATGTACATTAAACAATTGTCTTTTATGACTTTTTAAAAACATGAACATTGTAGAAAGGGTAATAGAAACAATGTTCTGATATTATGTACTCATTCAATACATGAGAGGCAGGAAAGGCCAAGTGCAATGTAATGTACATCAGTGAAGCCTGCAATTTACATGAAAAGGAAAAGGAAAAGGAAAGTGTCAGAAAGAGATAAATTAAAGGAAATATGACTGAGTAAATTACATATAATAATTCCTAAAAGAGACTTAGTCTGACAAAAGGCCAATTAAAAAAGGATGCAGTAATCTTAGAAGTAAGTCTAAAATATTCTTCAGTTCTTAGTTATGTGTTTCTCGTATCAAAATCCTCTCTAAACTCAAGGTTCATCAAGTCTATCCATGACACTGCTGAAATGATTATACTAAAACAAATACAACTTCTACTTATTGCAACCAAGTAATCACAATAAAGTTACATTTCAATGTATGAGTACACAGTTGGAACTCTATCCACAGGGTTCACATTCTTGGATTCAACCAACCTCACACTGAAAATATTCAAGAAAAATAATGCATCTGTACTGAGCACCAAGAGCCTTTCCTCCCCTGGTCATTATTCCCTAAACAATTTAGTACAACACGTACTTACACAGCATTTCTATTGTATCAGGATTTATAAATAATCCAGAGACGATGTAAAGAGAACAGGAGAATGTATGTGGTTATAAGCAAATACTATGTAATTTTATATAACGGACTTGGGCATTGGTGGCTTTTGGTATCTGTGGTGGAGGTAGGGAGATGGTGGAACCCACCCTCCTTGAATACCCAGGGATGACTGTATACAATTATGCATTTGTGTTTGGTATGATTATATTATGAAAACTTGTAAAGAAATGGAAAAGTCAAGGAGCTTAACTGAAATTAATGATTTTATTGATTATTATTGATACATTTAAATTTTCTGGATAAAATACATCTCAAAATGGATGGGCACATCCTAGAAAAACAAAAGCAGTAATTAAAAATACATATAAAGCTAATGACCTCCAAAATTATAGATCTCACAAATGCAAAGGGGAACTAGGAATGTGATAAGAGTACTTGTCTACCATGCACGAAAGCCCTGTGTTCAATCTCCAATATCAGAAAGAAGAAAAAAAAATAAACTGCATCCAGATGTTCTTCCCAAAGATTATGGTTAACTATCCGTAATAAAACTCTTAAGAGATTATCCGTTGTTTTAATCAGTCAACTACCTCCAAAGGATGATGGAAACTCATATTGAGGCAAGGAATTAAAGGACTAGGGGCAGAATAAATTAGAAATTCCAGCTCCTTGTTGCTGCACAAACAAAGTAGGTGTTTAGCAGCTTTCTTTCTCACTTTCCAAACAGAATCTCAAGTGTTTTGGTTCTGGAAAATCTACTTTTATCCTCAACTCTACTTCATAATTCTAACATTAAAATAAAGGACACTCATAAAGCTGTCTTCATATACTGAGTGCCAGTCATAGTACTAAATCCTTTATTTAATTCTCAAAAAGATTCAATGAGGAAACTGAGTAACAAGCTATATAACTAGGAAATAGCCAAAAAAGCCAGTTAGGAAAGAAACCAGATCTGGTTCCACAGGTGTGCTCAAAGTTTTTATTTAGGAATATTTCAGTAGAACATTTAAATTTTTCTTAAGTGTTTGTCTAGAGTCAAATCCTTAGAAACATCAATAAAGATGTCTCATAAAAACAGACAAGTAGCACATTCCCTATAAGCAGCTATTTTAGACAGAAAATACATAAGTGATTTTCTCCTGGTGTTTAGAAAGTTAAACTAATAAAAGGATTACAATATTATTTCATACTCTTAACTGAGAAAAAACTGCTTTTTCAAATTAATCTGATTATAGACCTTACCTTCTAAAATTATATTGAAATTCTTGGCTTAGATGTTCTTGACAGTCTCTAACATATAAAGATATATCTTAAAGATACACAGTATAAAAACTGGAGTGATTTAAAATTTAGAATTCCATTTTGATTATGCTAATTTAAGAGGGTCTTCAAATGCTGTAATTTGAAAAGCTGTTTGGAGATTTACTCCATGAAGTACTTTAATAAGATCCAACTAAATTCCTGAACAGTTTGATTTCTCCAGAGCATCATTTTTCCTCAGCAAAATTTCAAACAGCAGCTTGTCTACACAAGTTATTTACATATTTTCTTCCTTAATCATCCCCTTTTCAAAGGACATACAGTTCATTTAACAACCAGTTATTATTTTCTTGTTTCACTGCTATTTTTATTTTTCTTCTTTAATGAATGAATCATTTCAAAAAATCACAGCTTATAAAGTAATACTTGTTTCCATTATCTCTCATGTAAAAAATGCAGGCCCAACAATGGCATTCTTTACCACTCTCCTCCTACATGTCTTACAGAAAATACCGTAAGACATCTAAATTACAAATACTTTAAAAATGCAACTTTCCAAGTACAATTTCCAAACTTCATTAATGGGTTAAGACTGTATCTAAAAGCATGACTTGGAGACCAGTTTAAATTAAGGAAACTAGTTATTGGTGAAGTAGGAGGATAAGAAGAAGCTATCAGATCAAACAGGTAAAGAAAAGGATGAGTAGAATCAAACACCCTTTAATTCAGAAAAACATATTTCCAAAAGGTGGGTATGGTTGCATGGCATAAAATTCTTAAAAGAAACGAGATTACAATGAAAACAAATATATATGATAAAAAGAAAGAAAAGAAAGGGAAATTTAAAAAGTGTAGATGTGCCAGGCATGCGGCACATGATTACAACCCAGCAGGAAGGAGGCTGAGGCAGGAGGAGTCACGAGTTCAAGGGCAGCCTAGAATACATAGTGAGTTCAAGGCCAGTCTGAACTACAGTGAGACCCTGTCTTGGGAAAAAAAAGAGAAAGAAAAAGTACAGATGCTGGGCATGGTAGTGTTTGCATGTAATTCCAATACTCTGTGAGGCTAATACAGCAGGATCACAATTTCAAGCCCAATTTGGGCAACTTAGTGACTAGTCAAGACTGTCTCAAAAAAATCTTAAAAAGGGTGTGGATGTGTCTTAGTGTGAAAGATCTGAATTTAACCCCCAGTACCAACAGGGAGTGGTTACTGAACATATAGTTCTGACTAACAAAAATACAGATACAAGGAAAGCACTAAACAAACCAGTATGGTAAGACAGAAACAGCATGCTAAAGGAAAAAATACAGCGTAGTACAATGAATAAAGCACTATTTAGTGCTAGGTGAACATTCTCCTTGCTGAATATACTTTTTCATCAGTAAAATGGGATAACTTTTCCCCTGAGTTGTTGTTGTAGGAGGCTTACTACCTAATAAATTCAGTATTTCCCAACTTTTTTGTCCTTAGGCTATCTCCTACTAAAGGAGTACAATCAAAGTAGTATATGTTCAAAAGATACATGAGTTCTTTTTTCCTTGATAGTTTTCCTTAATGTATCAATTTGGCATATATTCAGTCCACTAATTTTGACTTGTATTCAGTATGAGGAGTTACCTTTTCCCATCATTTTGAATTTCTTGAATGCATAAAACATACACATAATTCAAAGAAAGACTACCCTTCCCACTTCATTACAGTAGTGGCACTAGTCTTCATACAAGGTAAAAATTTTTGGCCAGTTGTCTTTGGGCTGGAATTTATAACCCAGTATGGTGACACTTAAAAATCACACAGTATTCATTATCAGTTTTAAGACAGCTGCCTATGGTTATTAAGATTATAATCAAACCACCCACAAATTAACTTTCACCTTATAATAGTGTTCATTTGAGAAAGGGTCTCACTATGTAGTTTAAGCTTGCCTTGAACTTACTAGGTAGCCCAGGCTGGCCTTGAACTCACAGCAATCCTCCTGCCTCAGCCTCCCAAGTGCTGAGATTATAGGGGTACACCACCATGCCTGGCTATAATAGTTTTTAAAAACCTGAAAGAATGAATTTATGGTACTGGACCTTATTTTTCAAATGAAAACAAACTGATACATCTCAAAAAAGTTAAATGAAAATGAGGTGAAACTGAGAATACCAAATATTCCTCTCTTTCTTGAGTTCTACTTCTTTTCTACTTAGATAGTCTACTCTCATGTCAAACAGAATATATCTAAACTAAACCCCACTTTTATAAACATCCCACACTGGTTCAAAATCTTTGTGTCAGCCATACACTTCCTCCTTCCTGCCACATGTGAGCTTACTAAAACACACAGAACAATAAATCACATGAAGAACTTTAAAAATCTATACTGAAAAATAGAACAAATAGCACGCAGATAAGGATGACATAGACATGCTACTATAAAAAATATGTAAGGTGCAACCAGCACAAAAAAATCACTTTAGGTAGGGGACCAAAAAGGTTTTTATGAAGATGACAGTAGAAATAAGCTTGGAAAATAGGTACAATGCTGTTAAAACAGAGACCTGAATGAGCTATAGGGCACTTAAAGTTGAGAATAAAACATGAGAAAAGACTTCACTTTTGGGTGCCTTTTGTTCTATAGAAGCTGAAGAGGTACTGAAGGTTTCCGATAGGAGCACCTGGGATAATTAGGAGCCAGGATCAACTGTGTGACCTTAAACAAATTACTTTTCTGTAATTCCATAGGGCTAACAGCTCTTATATAGGAATGTTGAGGAAAATAAATTAGTCAACATATATAAAGTGCCTAGAACAGTATCTGTCACAAAGTAAATGGTATGTACAAGTAGTATTAATATATTTGTCCTCTTTAAAAAGATAAATTTAGCAGCAATGCAGAGAAATGGACTGGAATGGAAATCTCTCTACTTTTATCTACCTTTATTTGTACCATTCATTCCACCTTCAAGGACAGTATTGCCCAAGACTTCCTAAATATTTAAATATTCATTATTAAATGTATTACCTGTTAAGTTCAAACCCCACCTCCTTTCTGACCATCTGGTTGTATTTTATCTTCCAAGAGTACAGGTACCTCAAGAATAAACTACTTTTTTCATTTCCTTAAATAGAATCCCTCTGAATATTAAGTACAAGTTCCTTATAGACCACAAATGCTTCAATAGCATGTTATAAGACTGGAATGAAGTCTAATCTCATGGTGAATTCCTATGGGAGGATTTAAGGAATTCTCATGGTAAAATAAAGATTTACTTTTATTAAAATGATGGCACTTCATAAATGAAATGCTCACATCTTTGATAGTCTAGAAGATTTTTACCTTTGTAAGTTAGTAAACTGGTTGACAGAACTGATCTGAACATGGTCTACTTCTTAAATGAATTTCTATTATCACACCTGAGAGTAGACCTGCCAACAGCCCAGGTAAACAACTTACTGTCAATATACTGCAAATACAGCTAGTGAGATTTTTGTGCATTCCGCAATACTGGGGATTGATCCCAGGGTCTTTACACTGAGCCACATACACCTGCAGTCCTTTTTATTTTTAGACAGGATCTTGCTAAATTTCTAAATTGCCTAGACTGGGATTGAACTTGTGATCCTCCTACCTCAGCTATCAGACTGCTAGGACTGCAGGCATGTGCCACCGCAGCTAGCTTGCTCTGTCATGTTCTCACTTGACTCACCCAACTACATTTTGTCTTTATTCCTACTTAATCTCTAACGACAATGGGCTATGGTCCATAGTTGAACAGATCTATATTAAAAGTCAACAGCTGCCTTTTTGCTCAATATACACAACCACAAGTGTCAAAATACCAAATGCTACATTTTATTTATAGCAAAGTTAGTATAAAGAGACACAGAGAAAGTGCAGCCTTTTCTAATTAAAAATAAAGCAGTGATTCAAAGAAATGTTTGCTCCAAAACTGAATTGTAGTTATACTCTGAAACTTCATGTAAACAAACTGTGCATGCTGATTGGTACATACAAATACATGTAATCACTAACAGTGACATCTAAACTCATATGTGCTGTTTTTTCTCAACTCTAAAGAAATAAATTCTAGACTTCCAGACAGCAGAGTGGCAAACGCCAGAAAAACTGCCTCTCTTGACATTTGGTGTCCAGGCTCTGGAATACAGCAACGTGAGGAAGAGAACAAAGAGGTAAGATGGTCTCTGGGACCCAGCAAGGATCTGAAATGAGAATTGAAGCCTATGGGGAGAGTGAAGAAAGACACCTCAGTGCAGAAGGAAGAGGCAGATGGCTCGCTCTCTCTCTCGCTCTCTCTCGCGCTCTCTCTCTCTCTCTCTCTCTCTCTCTCGTACCAGCAATCAAACTCAGGACCTTGCACTTCCCAGCAGGCACTGCACTGCTGAGTTATGTCCCCCACCTGATGCTTTCTCCCTGAGCCCTGACTCACTGCATGGGAGAAATGGCTTAAACCGCCGGACACACACTGACTACCGGTGACCCCAGAGGACTCCATGAAGAAGCACACCAGTAGAACAAAGCAGTGGACACAATAGACTGTGGTAGCTGGTGAGTTATTTGGGTTCACACATTCCCCAGGAGAAAGCAATTGGTCGGTAGCCATCTTGGAGAGGGGCTAACTGAGCTCAGAACTCAAAGCAGCTGTGAGCTGGCTCCATCCACTGGCTCCTAGCTTCAGGGTAAGGCAGAACTGAGTTCAAGTTGGTAGGAGGTCAAAGAGCCAAGTTCAAGTTGGCAGGAGGCACAGGGAGTGTTGCAGGCTGAACAAATTGGGATCCAGCCTCACAGCCAGAAACCACCCTAAACTTCAGTGGAACTAAAGGTACAGGCTTGTTGGGATTATCCACTACTCCACTGTAAATCTATGGCTGGCTTGCTGGTATTAATCAACATGGATCTGAGCTGTTTGTCCACTCTGTTTACCAGTGATAGGAGAGTCAAACCCTGATGTGAACATTTTTTTCCTTCTTTTCTACTGTTTTTGTTTTGTATTATTTTTTTCTTGATAGTTTGTTCTTATTTTTACATGAATGTGAACATTATTTCTAGTTTTCTTGTTATTGTTCTGTTCTTATTTCTTCCTTCTTTCTTTTCCCTCTTGTCTTTTTCACCAGTTTTCCAAAGTTCATGTAATCTTGCTTTGTCCTCCAGCCTTGGTTCTAATTTCTTCCTCTTCTATTTCTCTGTTTTTCCCCCTATGATGAATGTTATCTATATACATAGATAGATAGATAGATAACCAATAAAAAAAATAAATCCTAAAGGAACATCACATTCTGCTTGCTCACTAAATATTTAGCAAGGCTTTTCCTCTGTGTCACAGTTAACAAGAGAATACATACTGAAATTTACATAAATGTTACTGAAAAGTGATTCTGATCCAGGAACTTTTAAATAAGCACTAACCCCAATTTTTTTGTTACCAGGTGGAGCAGATGTTGTAATTATTAAGCTTTTTAGGAGCTACCTGCTTAACTGGATAAGAAATTCTAGAAAATATTTGGAAAAAAGTGTGTAGTTTCAGAGCTTGAACATAAAGCATTCTGAGAACAACAAAAGATATAAATGCCATGCTTACATGAATTATCATAAACAGGGAAAGCTGTACATAGGAAATCTATACCTATACACAGTCACTGCCGTCACTGTTCAACCTCATCTTCTGGAGAAAGACATAAAAATAAGGTCAGTATGTAAATAATTACCCATTGAGGTTGCTTGATTAAACTCATAAACAACAATAATGCTTTTTTTTTTTTTTTCTGTACTGGGGATCAAACTCATGATCTCGCACTTGCCAGACAGGCACTTGCGCCACTGAGCTAAATCTCAAGCCTTAATAACACTTTCATAAACAGCAACACTTCACTTTGTCCAGATTTACCCATGTGTTTCTATAAGATGGCTCACTGGTTACGTATGCACTGAAATGAGGTACAGGAAAAACAAATTTACATTTTTATCACAGCAGCTAATGGTAACCACAACTTTATTCCATAAACTAAAACTTCCTCTTCAATTATACTGTTTGCCTCATATATTTCAAAATTATTTTCAGACTTTGAGGCAAGACAAACTGAGTCAATATTTCAACTGTAAGACTTCTAGCTCTTAGATATATCCCTTTAAAAATAACTTCTGAGCCATTGTGGTTAATATTCTTTAACCTGTAAGAGAATAAAAAGTTGGAGTCTTAAGCTTGCAAAACTACTAGAGGTACGAAAAGAAGTTTTAACTAGGTCTGAATGATGTGATTTTCATGAATAAAAAAAGCCTTTAAGCACAACATAAGATCAATTACATAACAGGGACAATGGGACTTCATCTTGTTTTCCCCCACAAGCAACCTGTGCACACTTTCTACTATACTAGGCTGCCTTTCACTTAGAAACCCTCTTCAATCTGTTCCAGAAACATATAAACCTAATGCGCTCCTTGGCTTTGGTACTTACATGTATCCCATTAAGTTTGTATTACCACTGCAACTGACTGTGCAATCTCTCTGCCCAGATTGGACCCAGCTGGGTTTCACAAATACTCAACTAGAGACACACTATGTTGTTGCCTTAAATCTCTTTTTGGAACAAGGCAGGATATAAGTCAATAAATAAGGCAGATAATACAAAAGATAAACACTAAAACTTCAGATGTTTTGACCTTTTGTATAATAATAATTATGATTAACATTCAAGCATTTACTATGTACAGACTGTGTTAATCTTATATATCATATTTTATTTCCTCACCACTATTATTTCAGATTAAGTTCATTATCTCCATTTTATAGCTAAGAAATCAAGTTACATGCTTTAAATCATTAAGCTAATAAACAGGGAATCTAAGAATCAAATCCTTGGACTGGGGATTTAGCTCAGCGGCCTAAGTGCCTGCCTGGCAAGCGTGAGGTCCTGAGTTCAATCCCTGGTGCCACAAAAAAAAAAAAAAAAAAAAAAAAAAAAGAATCAAATCCTTTTGAACCATTTTACTATACTGCAACACTAATACAAGCCCCCTACTTATCAGGAAAAGAGGTTAAACAATGATAGTTTTCAGTCACACTAAACTGAACAAGGGAAGACTGATGTATGTGACTTACTATAACAATTTTAAAAGGGGCTCTGGCACCCAAGTAACAATGGATTCAATAATTACTGACAGCTGGGCCAGGGATTTAGCTCAGCAGCATAAGCACCTGCCTGACCAGTGCGAGGTCATGAGTTTGATCCCTGGTACCAAAAAAAACCAAAACCAAAAATAATAATAATTATTATTATTGTCAGCCAAATGAATACACCAGAACAGTTATCACTCTATAATTTCTCTTTTAAAATTTTCTTCTTTTAGTGATTTACATTTACT
>RJWT010044350.1:0-11801 GCA_004365215.1 Cuniculus paca
TGACTGTTTTCTTTTTGAACAAGAATTTTAAGTCTTCTGTGGGTTCACAGGAGTATTCCAATGGTTGCTTGCACTCAGCCACAGTTTCTGGTTCCCGGGGTTTGAGTTGGGTGTGGTGTATATAAGAGTCCAGACCTGCTACCTCGATAGCTGATGGAGTTGACAGGATCATGGTGTATGTCCTAGGGAAGGAGATGTTGGTCCTAGGATTGGAGATGATGAGGGAAGATACTTTATCATTACTAAGTCACCAGGGTGGAATATGGGGTTGTCTTCTCTTTAGGCTGAGTTTTCATTAGCTGTTGGAATTTAGCCAGTGGATTTATTAAGGCATCATCTATCGAAGAAGTGAGAAAAGGGCATCATAAAGCATATCAAATAGACTGAGGTCTAGGTTTTGAAGTGTATTTCTTTGATAAGAGTTAATAGTAGTAAGTGAGGTCACTGTAGGTCACTGTAGGTGGCTTCATTTTGCTAAGATGTCTCTTTAGGGTCTCATTAATTTTTCCTACTTTTCCTGGTAACTGTGGTCTCCATGAACAGTGAAGGTGATAGAGAATGTCCAGTGTCTGAGAGACACTCTATGTGACTGTTGCTTTAAAAAAGGCCCATTATCACTCTGTAAGCACTTAAGAAGTCCAAATCTGGGGATGATTTCTAAGACCAAAACCTTTACCACTTCTTGTGCTTTTTCTGTTCTACAAGGAAAGGCCTCAATCCAGTTTGTGAAAGTGTCTATCCAAACCAGTAGGTTTTACAGCTCCTAACTCTGGCGTATGAGTAAAATTGAGCTGCCAATGTTCTCCGGGATATTTTCCATGTGTCTGTATACCTGGAGGGGCTATGGCCTGGTTAAGAGGATTGTTATTTTGGTAGAGCTTGCATGTCTTAACTATCTGTAGTATTATCTAAGAAAGTCCCCTTCCTATGAATAACTTTGAGGTCATCTTGTGGGTCTTACCACTCCCCAAGTGAAAGGTTTTATGTAAAGACAATAATTTTCCATCAACTAGTACCAGAAGGCAACAATTTACCATTATCTGACTGTTACCATCCTAATGGAAGGAACTGACGTCCATAGGAGAGAGTCTATTCTATTTCTGACTGGGCGTATTTGGGTGGAGTATGATCAAGGGACTCTTCCTAGATCAAGGGGGCCTGAAGGGGGAATTCCCTTTTTTGGGTTTTTTTTTTTTTTTTTTTTTTTTTTGCAGCTGCATCAGCCAGTTGACTACTTTAAGATACTTTGTGGATTCCATTTTGGCATCCTGTACAGTGAATTACCACTACTTTGGAGAGCATATGTAAAGATGATAAAAGTTCATCTATCTCCTTATGGTACTTTATGGCAGATTCACTAGCTGTCAGGTAATTTCTTTCTTTCTATATGTTATGTAGGCATGTAACACTAGGAAGGCATACTTTGAATCAATATAAATATTGACTTTCTGTCCCTTCTGAGTTATGCAGCTCTGAGTTTATAGTTTATAGTTATAAAAGCTATGAGCTTTACTAGCTGGGCACTAGTCCCAGGGCCAAGTGAGGAACTTGCAAGCATCTGATGTAGAATCCCTACTGCATACCCTGCCTTTCTTGTCCCACTTTTCATGAATAAACTGCCAACACAGAAGAGAATCAAATAAAAGTCAGGAAGGGATGTGTCTAACAAGTCTTCTCTGGCTGTGTACATATGGAGAATTACTTGTTTGTGATCATGTCTTTCAGCCTCAATTACTTCCTTTTCTAATAGAAAGATGTCAGGCTTTAAGGAAGAGCATGTCTTTATTTAAATGGCTGATCCTTCTAAAAGTAGAGCCTGGTATTTAAGAAGGTGGCTGTCTGCTAGTCATAGGCTCCCTTTGGAAGAAAGAAGTCCTGCCACATTGTGAGGTGTACATATAGTCAGCTTGGATGCCTCTGGTCCGAGGAGAGCTGTGGCAGCCACAGCTGTAAGGCACACAGGCCATCCCTTCACTGCAGTGTCTAACTCATGACTCAGATACACGACAGGCTGTTGAGCAAGTCCTGGATCCTGCATAAGCACTCTCAAAGCCATGCCCTGCCTTTCATCAACATACAGATTGAAATGGTATCCTGTAGGTAGGCTCAGTGCTGGGGCGTTTAGGCGTGCTTGTTTAAACTTCTAGAATGCAGTTTGGGAGTCAGGTTCCCAGGTTAAAATATGGGTATCTGCCTTTTGGGCTTCCTTTATAAGCTGATAGAAGGGGTCACACAATCTCACCATACAGGCAACAAAAGCCTGTAATTCTTAGGAATCCCCTTAGCTGTTTCAGGCTCTTGGGCTGTGGGAAGGAAAATACTGGTTTAATTCTTTCTTCCTCCAGTCTTCAGGTTCCCTCAGATATGATAAAGCCAAAGTATTTTACCTCAAGGCTGCAGAGTTGTGCCTTAGACCTAGAGGAAATGGAGTAATTTGAACAACTCAAGCAGAAAATTTGAGAACATGAGTTTGTGATAGTGGTTTCTGTATTAATGACAAGAGGTTGAAAATGTAATGATGACAAACAGTAGTTAGTGACAGATACTATTATCTTTTTGTTACTGAAAGTTCTATACTTTTTCCATTATAATGTAAGTGATATAATAAGGATATGAAGAAAAGAACTGCACAGTATTACACACAGCATTCCTGAAGCCTGAGGTTCAATCCCAGTACAAAAATAAACAACTACAATTAAAAAATGTAAGCTGAGATTTAGCAATTTAATCTAATATTGAAAAAAGACTTAAAACACAAGAATCTCTTAACAAGGTAATGTTTGTGATTGACACATAAATTAGTTAACCACATTGGTGTTCAAACTTCTGTTCCTGATAGGTAGAGAGGTTGCAGAATATGCTAATATTTTTTCAGAGGTACTTGGAAGTGGACACATTGTATGGCACATTTAGAAGTTAACATCATCCTTTTAATAGGAGCCTAAAGTGTCCTATATTCTGGAGGTGTGTGATGAGATAAGTTGATTTCAAAAGAGCCCAAGTGTGCGAATTTCCTGTGCAACCTTAAGTGACACATTGATGTGAAATCTGCTTTTTCCATTCTTGACTCATTCTGAGGAGAGTCTGTGAAGCAGATATTGTTTGTTATTTTCCTGGATTTCTGTCATTAAATTCATCTGCAGCAAGGTCTCTTACATATATGTCCAGGCCTTCTCGCAAAAAGAAGCTCAACTTCTGGCAACAGGAGGTATGTGTCACTCTTCTCTCGTCTCTCTACTCATCTCACTCAGTGAAAGATAACAATTGCTAGATGTGAAGCAATTGAGGGGCAGTTCATATAAAATAAAATCAAAGTAGAATGTAGGTACATTTATTTTAAAAATTCAGGGGAAAAGTACTAAAATACATACATTGGAAGATTGCTTAGAGTATTCTGATCATTGCCTATGAGCAATGAATGAAATGCCTTTTCACATATTTCAATTTGGTACCTAATATAAATTAAAATGAAACCCAAAGACGAATAATTAACCTTAGATATTGTAATCAGTATTTTGTTGGTCTTTAAATAATAATACATTGATTTATATTTATCCAGCAACTAGAAATTCTTAAAAAGAATTTTGTGCAATGATCAAAACCAAATACACTTCCTCACTTGCTAAGATTAGACAAAAGTAATGTTTAAATAAATTTAAATAGAAGTATCTAGATTATATAAAATGCTAAACTTAATTATGAACAACCAACAAACTTCTAAAACTTGATCAAAATATTTCAAAAATAGACAATATCACACTGATATAAGATTGTCTAATGATTTATTTTACATGTACTAATTGATACGAATAAAAAACCAAAAATAGAAACTAACATTAATTAGTTAAAACTCAACAATTTACATGCGTTGTTTTCTATATTTGTTTTTGCACTTAGAAGTGTAAACTAGGTTATCAGATGGTAAATAAAACTTTAAAGGTAATATGTTATAAATTTAAAAACCAGAATTGATTCTAGATCTCTCATGTCACAGAACATTTTCTAACATATACAACATTCTAACATTTTTAGTAACTTCTCAGAACTCCTGAATTACTCAGAAAAAAAGACCATTTAATGATCTCTAATCCATTTTAATAAATAAGTGAAATCTAGTGGATAAAATAATGCACAAAAAATTAATATATACCTACTTTACAGTATTCACTTTTTAACTGTCCTTAAATTTCAACCTGTCTTAAAATTCAAGGACAATTTTTATGTATATATTAAAATATTCATGATGTTAGAACATTCCTGTGGAAACTAGTTTTAACTTATAGATATCCTTATTCATAAACATCTTCATTTATAATCCATTGGGTATTTTTAATTGCCTAACCAGTAGTATTTTGTCAAAAGCAGACTGTCCGCTAAAAATTACTTATTTTACCATAAGACATGTGTTCACTGATAAGAAAATTATTAGATTTTTCAACATCAAAATGAGCACCAATACTGACATTCTATCCGCCCTCTTTTGACAGCATTCGTTCACCTTTTAAGCACAGTTATCGGAACCCAGTCTCTGACATCACTAGCTGCTGAGATGAGTAACCAGCAAGTGGTGTACTCAGAACTGAATCTGACCAAGGACCCAAAGAAACAGCAAAGGCAACCTAAAGGTATCAAAAACTCCATTTCAGTAAAGGAGCAGGATATAACCTATGCAGAATTAGTCCTTCAAAATGCTTCTCAGGAGCATCGAGGGAATGACAAGGACCACAAATGCAAAGGTATCACTTTTCTTCCATCCTCACTGTAACTGTTCTAGAATGAGCAGATGGGGTACAGACGTGTGGGTAAAAAGTAGGATGTAGGTTCACATATTTTTAACCTGTAAGGACAGGTAGTTTAACTTGAGTTAGGCTATTCTAATTGAAGGTATGAAGACTAATTGCTGAAGTTACAAGTCTTTGACCAAGAACTTATGGAGCATGGTGTACACTGAAAATGCAGTGGTATATTTTAGAGACATTGCAGTTGTGGATATGGGTTTGGCATTCAGGTTTTTATGTTGTTTTCCAGTGCCTGTAGTTTCTCTTGTATGTAAACCTTTTTTTTTTCAGTTTTTTTTTTATTAGTACATGTTTCCAATACATGATTACAACCCTTATGGGGAGTTAGTACAAGGACATGACGCATCTTAATTCTTTTTTAAAAAACTTCTTCTCCTCCCCTGTCCCTTCATCTCTTTTTAAAATTTTTTATTTTATTAGTACATGTTTGCAGTATACGAAGTTTACATTTATCTTAGGGAATATGTCCATGTATATAACATATCTTGATTTTTTTTAATCCCCTTTCCCTTTCTATTCACCCTCCTTCCTTAGCCTCTTGATTAGCTTTCCTTATTTCATTATTATTTTTATCATTATTGTTATTATTATTATTGTAGTTTATGAATGTTTACATTCATTGTAGGTATTCAGTACATGCATACGACACATCTTACATCTTTTTACAAACCCTTCCTTTCCCCACTTTCCTTCGAAATGACTGCCTCCATCCTCCTTTCTCATTGTTGCCATTTCTCTTTCTGTAGATTTCACATCATCTCTTGAGAAGCTTCTTGCTGGGATCCTGGGAACTACCTGCCTTATCTTAATGGTCACAGTGATAGTGACAGTGACAGTCGCAATTCCCTGTAAGAATATTTTTGAAAGACTGTACAAGAATGTTCCACTCTAGGGATTGGGAATGCCTCTGCTATTTCACAATGTCAATTTTAATATTTCTATTTAGACTATGGATAGTTATTCTGAATTTGTCTAAAGTAATAAAAGATAGTATTGAGTACTCATTTTTAATTATATTTATTCATCATGATTTCATAACTCAAACATGCTATAGGAACATGAAAAACCTCGAGGAATACAAATAAATTTTTCATAATTAAAAGGTTGTAATGTTTGATTATTAGATTTTATTGGAATCATTTTCTCAAAGAATTCATTGTTTTATTAATTTTCTTGGTAAAATTACTTTTATTTAATTGCTTTTATTGTACATCATTCTGTAAACTATATAAATTTCAAACAAAGAATTAAAATTACTATAGTTTATTTAGATATTAATGCTTATAAGAATTACTTTTTTCTTTCTAGCTTCCATAATGCAGGAGCAGAACAAATCTTCCTTGGTAAGAACCACAAAAGGTACATGGTAAATTTCAAAGTTTTTATGTTTTCATAGATTATATTTTGCCTCTAACTTAAACCATAAAAATTGATAATAGATTTCTTGGTGGAAAGCAAGCTAGAAAATGGCCACTAAGCTCATAAATAAAGTATATAGGAGACATTCAATTTTGCTCAATAAATAGAAATACATATTTAAAATTACTGTTCAACCTTTTTGACAATTGGCTAAAATTTCCTACTCATATAACATGATGAGAGATAAATTTACTATTCTAGAAAAGAGGTTTTATACACTGATTTCAAGATGCTCGTAGAGTGAAGCTTTTTTAAAACATTTATTTGAGTACATTAATTACAAGATGAGAGGCTGATCTTTTTTGTGCTTTTGTGTATAAGTCCATGTTTTCTATGATATGTACCAGCCTGTGGGAGTGCTTAGATATGCTATGTACATATACATGTTTTTATAAATGCAAATATGTAAACCTATTTGCAATTTTAAAAATTCATAATGTTTCTTGATAGAAATCCACAGTCTTTCTTCAGTAAATCATTGTGGTCGTTGTCCAAATGAGTGGCTAATATTTTCCAACAATTGCTATTACTTTGGTGTGGAAAGGAAAACTTGGACTGAGAGTTTGGCATTCTGCACTTCGAAGAAGTCTAGCCTGCTTTACATAGATGATGAGAAAGAAATGGTAAGATTTTAAATGTCTTGAATGGTTAATTAAAAACTTTATTTCAGCCAATATTATATATGTACAATTCATCCATATTCTTATATGTATTTTTCATTTAAAAGTCTATATATTTTATTGTTTGACTTCAAAATATTTTATTTTTGCGTTTACTATTAGTGCACATTTATTTACAGATTTTACCTTGCTTAGAAAGCTATGCTAATACAAAAGTTTATTTTTCTGATATAACCTTTGATATGTAATTTTGTCACACATTAAGAAATACAAACCTCTCATGAGACTGATCACAAAGTGAGTAGGCAGATGTCATTAATGTCAGGTCACAAAATAGAACTCTGGAGCCCCAGCTGCCCTGGTCCTGTATGTAACATCATTTGTTCTTTTTCCTCCTAAGCCACCATCCTGACTTTTGTTATTGTAAGTTGGTTTTGCCTAGTTCTGAGCTTTCTGTGAATGGAATCATACTGTATGTATTTTTACATCTTTTCCCTTTCATCATTGTACGGTTTGGGGGTGATTCACCAGCACTTTAGTTTGCTAATTTTTAGAATGTAACAGTTTCAGATCCACTGCACTTGATGACTGGATGAGAAGAGTGAATCTCATATTCTCAGGGACAAAGAGACTTCCTAGATGGAGCATTTGTAGTCCTGGAATCCCCTTTATGGAACCTCATTCTCAGTCTTCGCCCTGTTGTCCATTTAGGAGGAAAAGCATTTCCACTGCTGCTTACTATTGGATGGTTTTCTGAGAGATCACCCTTAAAAGGAGTTTTGGCCTCCTCTGGCACGCTGGAGGGGCTCCTGTTAATGCAGAGGAGGATTGAGCTTAAAGAAGCCACTGATTACTGCTGGGTTTGGTGCCTGGAGACTGCAGCCAAGGTCTTTTTCCTCTGCTGATGATAGATGTTAAAACGCCCTGCCACTCTAGTTCTCTAATCCTGGGGACCAAACCTGTTCACCTTTTTATTTCTAACTTTCAGAATCATTATTTACTTGTGTTTTTCATTAATTTGTGAGTTTAAGTCAGAAAAAAACAGAGGAAAAAAGTTGATGCAGTTTTGTCTGAATCATTAGCGATGCCGTAACACAGGCAGAAAAGGAAGATTATTTAGCAAACAATGGTGTGGTGCCCAGAAAACCACATTTTTGGCCTACATGTCATTTATTTCTTCAGTAGTAAGTGGGTAATTTTCTTGTAAGATCCAAAATCTGGGAAGCCTAGGGGAAAAATGCACTTTTTTAGTCACAGCATCTGGAAAACTTAATGCATAGTGTCTAGAAACTTACAGAAATTTTGCTAGATTCATTTTGTTAAAATGGGTCCTTATATGACATGAATCACAACCTCCCTTATTAACATAAGAAAAAAGCAAATATTAACAGTAAATATCTAAGAGTTAGTTTTCAATCAATATTAAAAATACTTGTGGAACTTTTTAATGATGGAAAAGTTGTTTTGAACTTCAATATGGTTTATCTTACTGATGTATGTTGAACATTAAGAATTCTACAAAATAATTTGTTTTTTTAAATAATGAAAGCTTTCATACTGATTATTTAAATGAAATTATTTGTTTCTGATAGAAATTTCTAAGGTCTCTCTCACATTCATCTTGGGTTGGTGCCTCCCGTTCTGGCAGAGATCATCCATGGCTGTTGGCAAATGGCTCAAAGTTCAATCAGAAGTAAGTTTTTATTTTTTAATAATTGATACATGTAGAAGAAGAAAAATAATTTGGAATAATGTTATTATTAATTTATTCGAACATGCAGAAATATGTTGTAAGTTTGCAAAATATTAATATAAATATTAATGGTTTGTTTTACAAATACCAGTTTTTAATAATATTGTTATGTGAAAAGTCATTAGCTATTTAATATATCATAAAAGGATATCACTTTTTTAAAACAGGAAAATGCTTTTGTTTCATAGATCACTCCCTACACATATAATTTATTGCTGTATTTTTCACCATTGCAGGATAACGAATTCATCATCTGGTGAATCCAACTGTGTTTGGTTATCCTCATCTGGTTTTATTGCAGAAAATTGTGGATCATCACACACGTATAATTGTAAACATAAACTTAAGAATTAATATACATGAATTTGGAGCCTGTCAGGTAATTTTCTATTTCATAAAATGGAAATTACATTATGATTGTACAGGTCTTAAATTGAATTGTAAGAGTTCTTCTAATAACAGACTTATTAATAACTACTATTGAAATATATTATTTATACTACGAAGGAAGGATACTGCTTTCGTGTCTAGTTCCTTTTGGTCAAAATTATATTTGTGGCATTCAACTCTTCTAAAAGATTACACATGCTACCTGCGTCCATGTCTGTGAGATATCAAAAACAGGCAAAAGCATAGAGGCAATGTGGATTGGGAGTTTTGAGAGACTAATAGAATGAGAGCGATGGACTCAGACATGACTACTAGTCAGGACAGTGTTTCTTTTGCGAGTAGAGTAAATGTTAAAAAATGTGATAGTTGTAACTCTATGAATGTACTAAAAGTCACTGATATACAGCTGTGTTAATGGATGAATTATACGTTGTATACATTCATTTCAAAAAAACTGTTAAAAATTCTTCTGGGACTATGTTTGAGCCTCGTTTATTCTTCAAGGTAATTTTTAAAGTTTAGTCATCTTTATAATACTGACTCTTCCATTCATTTCATGCTGTGTTCTTCAACATATGTTTCTTTATTTTTTATCTATCATATATCATATGTTTGATATTAAAATCTTATTGAAATTGAGGCTATTTGCATATATGCTTTGTAAATGGTACCCATTAATATTTTCATTAATTATTGTTGTTACTGTAAATAGAAACACAGTTGAAGTTGGCATGCTGATTTTATATCCAGTGACTTCACTGATTTTATGTGTTAATTCTATTATTCAAGTAAAGATTCTTTGGGATTTTCTATATAAACTGTTATTTCATCTGTTAATAGTCACATTTATCTTTTCTTTCCAAGTGCAAAATCTATTTGATTTTTCTTGACTTATTTGCCTGGTGTTTTGTTTCCAGTGTTAAAGTAAAGTTGTAGTAAAGGGTCTGTGTGTCTCATATGTCTCATCATATATTTTAGGGAAAATGATTTCAACATTTCATCCTGATTTATGAATTTTTCCATTATATTTTTCTCATATTGATGGAGTTCTGTAGTATTCCTACTTTCTAATAGATTTTATTATAGAACTGCCATTTTGTACTGCATTTTTATTGTATATTAAGAATTATTTCCTTATTTATGTTTGAAGATAGATACACCTGAGAGAATATACCACAGCACCCAAGGCTTCCCTAAGCAGCCTTTTTCTTTATGATTGGAAGCCTTTGTGTAGAAGTTTTGTTACATTTTTAAATGTTACTGTTCACAATGGATTTCATATGAGTTTCTAGAATTGCTATATGAAGGTTTATATAAGAAATTCAGTTTAATACATGTGTGTTTTGGTTACTTTTCTCTTGTTGCTGGGACAAAACACCTGATGCCCAAAGTGAAGGAAGGAGAGGTTTAGTTCTTACAGTTTTTTTCAGTCCATACTCAGCTGGTTCCAAGGCAGGATGGCGTGGTTGAGAGGCAGCTGTTCATGGCGGCTGCAAGTGGCAAGAGCAAACCACGCAAAAGAGAAAACACACCCCCATTCCCACCTTACATTGCATGCCGGCTCCACCCCTGGGTGGGTGCAGAACTCACACAGCCAATCCTAGCACTAGAGAACAAATCGATCACAAACGCTAGATTCAGCTGCTTCCATGACTACATGAGGCTTGTGGGGGGCCATCTATATACAAACTGTAACAATGTGTTTTTACTCAAGTTCTGTTTGTTTTACTGTATTTGGTAATACATGTATGCTTTCTAGGAATATCTATGTCATATAGATATTAAAATGCATTCTTAATATGGTTTATTATCTGCTTAGTAGATGTTAAAATTGAAAGGATACTTTTAATTTCAATCCTGATTTAAAATATTTGTGCCTTCCCAATTTTATTCTTCAAAAGTCTTTTATCAATTTTATCACATCTTTTCAATGAAAATACCTTTGGTTTTAGATCTTCTTTACTGTAATTGGTCTCTGTCATGGTTTTGTGCTACCTTTGCTTTCTACTTTCTGCTTAATTTGTATTTAATTTCAACTTTTCTTTTTTTAATTTCTTGTGATGACACTCTTAACAATTCAGTCTCTTTTTTCTTTAATGTTGCCTATAAGGCAGTCAGTTTCTCAAGAGAGTGAGTCTTGCTATATTTTTTGTATAACTTGTATAAAATTGTAAGCTTTTATTGTGATAATTCCTTTGGTAGAATTTTAAAAATTTTCAGTTGTTGACTTCATTTTTAGAAGGCCAGGTAACTTTTTTTGAAGCTGAAATATTCTATCCTCTGTTTAAATATAGGTAAACTGAGAAACAAGTGTTAAACCTTTCCATATTTTTAATTAAAATCTAAATTCAAAGTGTCTACTGGGAAAACTTGACTAGTGGGCTACTGCATGATTAGTGCAGTGTTATGCATTAATATTAATATTCATGAGATTAAGAGATATAATGCATTTAAGGAAATGTCCATATGAATTTAAAAATACAAGTATTCTGTGTTGGTATGGAGCGTGCATGTCAGTGTGTTGTATGTATTAGTTGGTTATCCAGTTTAAGTATTTCCATAGCCTTACTAAGATATTTGCTTGTGAGATAAGCGACAATATAGAAGCGCCTGAATATCTATTAATAATTGTATACTTATTTACTTCTTTTAGTTCTATATGAAACTTGTATTTTTGTACACACATACATTTTTCAAAAACATTGTCAATGGTTTGGATGTTAAATCTGCCATTATAGCTGGGGATCTAGCTCAGTGGTCTGAGCGCCTGCCCGGCAAGCTCAAGGTCGTGAGTTCAATCTCGGTGCCACAAAAAAAATT
>RJWT010044351.1:0-11781 GCA_004365215.1 Cuniculus paca
ATCTATTCTCTTTCATGTGAACAGACTTTTGTAGGACTTTTCTATAGATGCTGCTCTGAGTCTTCTAGGCGTGGTGCTCTGCAGTGAGCTGAGAAGGAGCCACTGGTCCCAGGGGTCGTGGAGAGAGAGAAGGGTTTGCGCCCACATGGAGACTTTAGAAACAGATCTCCCCTGGACCCTTGGGGCACCCAGGTGCACCCCAGTGAGGCTGTGCGGTGCAGAGGGGGCTGGAGGGGTGCAGCATCCCAGGAAGTTAACTGGAACCACTGAAGAAGACCAGAATAGGGTTTCCTCCTTGGGACTTGCAGTTGTGGGGACAACAGGCAGATGCTGGCGGCGGTGGGGCGGCGGTTTACCTGGAGCGCTGAGTTCCCTAGAGAAGCGCTGTCTTGATGCTGCCACAGGCCCAAGAGTCCTGGGAGCGCCTGGGTATCTGCCACTGTGCCCTCCTGACAGTGGCTTCGTCCTCGGCCCAGCAGACAGTGGTGTTGCACTGCCACAGCCACGAGGGCTTTCCCCCGGGAGAGTCCGCGGGAGCGGGACGCTTGTCCATCTGCGCCCTCTGCAGTCTCTGAGGACTCTGCGCGCGTTCCTCCAGGACCTGGGATGTGTTTCCATCAGTTGCTCAGCAACGGCTTGAGTCCGCCAGGCTGGGGGTGCTGGGGAGCTCAGGGGTCAGCGACCTGCGACTGGTAGCAGTGACTCTAAAGGGAGCCACTGCCCAGGGGCGCTGCGTGTTCCCTGCCGCCCGGACGCGCGAGTCGTGCGTGCCGCAGACTGGTTTGCGCACCGATGGGAACTTAGGGGCAGCCCATTGAATTGAAATGTTATCACCCGCGGTATGGGAGGGGCTGCAGCCAGTGCTGGCAGATGTTGGGGTGCAGATTCACCCCCCGGACAGACGTCCTAACGTGTAAGTCGTTGCTCGCTCCTCTGCACACACAGGTAGTACGCGTTTATCAGCACGCCGGCGTTTGGACCTGAAACCTGAGCAGGTGCGAAAGCCTCCCGCGTGAGGCGAGCCCCATCGCTGTCCCTTTGTTTGTCCTAACGTTTGCCTCCAGGGTCTGCTGGCGTCTGAGGGTGCTCAGCCACGTGGGGGCGGGGGGCAGAAGAACCCTCCACCCGCTCTGTGCCCTCTGCCCTGTGCAGCTTTCTTCATAGGCTACATAACATCGTTATTGGACCAAAATTTGCATATCACACAGTTTACAGACTTAAAGTGTAAGAGTCAGTAGGTTTCAGTAGATTGACAGAGTTCTACAACCATGACCACAAATTGAGGTCATTTTTTGTTTTCTCAACACTCCACCCCATAGCTGTCATTCCCCAATTTCTTCCCCCACTAAAGCTAGGCAGTCACTGAGCTACTCTCTGTCCTCATAGATTTTCCTATTCTGGGAATTTATTTTTTAATTCAAAATACACCATGCTCATAGCAACAATAAAGACCTTAAAATATCAAAAGAAATGGAAATCCTGCAAAGTGAGCTTGCACACCCTATTAGAGTGAAACTAGAAACATACTTAGACTATAATAATGTTTTTCCTATTATCTTTTTATTTCATACATTACATATTAACTTTTTCATATAAGAGAAACCATGCAATGTTCAATCTTGTCTCTCTGATTTATGTCCACTTAACACTATGATCTCAAGGTGCATCCATTTTCCTACAAATCCTTCAAGTTTATTTTTCTTTATGGCAGAGTAGTACTCCATTGTGTGCAAACACCACACTTTCTTTATCCATTCATCTGTTGATGGGTAGATATATAGGCTGCTCCCAAGTTTTAATTATTATGAACTGTGCTGCTATAAATATGGGTATGCATACATCACTGTGATACGATGTTTTTAACTCTTTGGAGAAGATACCTAAAAATGGAATTCCTATTTTTAATTTTTTGAGGAATCACCATACTGATTTCCATAGTGGTTGCACCAGTCTACACTCCCACCAACAGTGGAGAAGGGTCCTTTTCTCTCCACAGCCTCATCAGCATTTGTTATTGGTTGATTTATTGATGGAAGCCATTCTTTCCGCGTTGACATGGAATCTTACTGTTGTCTTCATTTGTGTTTCTCAAATGGTCAGTGATGTTGAACATTTTTTCATGTATTTATTGGCCAATTGTATTTCTTCATCTGAGGAGTGTCCGTTCTTTTATCAGATGCCCATTTTTTATTGGATCTTTTATGTGGGGAGTCTAATATTTTAAGTTCTTTAATATTCTAGATGTTAGTCCTCTGTCTGAAGGTAAGCTGGTAAAGACATTCTCCCCATCGTGTATGTTGTCCCTTCATCACATCGTGTGACCCCAGAAAAAATGATTCTGAACCTCTGGACCACTCCAGGTTGATGGGGTAGAAAGAGGGTGCCCTCCTCACACCTACCCATGGGGCTCCTGCACACTTTCTTGCACGCCCATGCACACTCACAATGCTTCCCAGCAGCCACCCTTTCCTTTCCCAGAGGACACTGGATGTTTCGCAGGTCTCCTCATGGTTTTTCCAGAGCTGTCCACTCCCACTTACTCAATGCATCACAGCAATCCTCAAGCCCCTTCCCTCAGACCTAGATGCCTGTCACACCAAACAGATCATCTGCTGGGGGTTCTCTCAGCCCCTGAGCCCTGCCCTGACCCTGTGCAGGCTTCCTGGGCAGGCAGAGCCACGTCGGTGGGGGACTCTGTCCTTGCGCCACTCCGGGGACAGCTCAGGGCTTTCCCTTCACTGTCAGTACCTGCAGGAGGCAAGGCCACGGTGCTCCCACCCATCACTGTGTCATAGTGGCTCCGAAGACTGGGTGTATGGTCAGTCCGAGCGTCCAGGAGCAGGTCTGCGGTGCCACCTTGAGCAAGTTAATAGACCACCTAACATAATGGACACAGGGTGATCAAAATACATAGTGACTGTGTAAAACTTTTAAAACTTTATTCGGAGGGGCTGGGGATTTAGCTCAGTGGCATAAGCACTTGCCTGGTAAGGGTGAGGTCGTGAGTTCGATCCCCGGTACCAAACAAAAACAAAAACACCTTGAAAAAAATTTTATTACAGTAAAAATCATTGCTGTGAATCCCCCTCAGAACACCCCCCCTTGCTTCAAACACACTTGTCTCATCATTCTCGCCACCTTCTGAAGCAGCTCTGGAGTCCTCTTTTGTGAGTATCTTTGAGATGTGATTAAAAAAATATGATGAATGCTGCTGCTGCTGCTGCTCATTGCCGTCCAATGGAAAGGCGGGCTCCTGAGAGCATCTTCCTGCGTCCTCATCCAGCTTAGTCCCCGCATCTGGCACCACGTGGCTTCTGGCTCCTCCCCAAAGTCAAAATGAGCCTGAGAGGTAAAAGCTTTGAATCGATTCAGGACACAAAGGCAGCCAGAGTGGCACAATGAAAGAGGACTTCAGAATTGCTCCAGAAAGCGGCGAGAGTAATGGGATGAGCATCTGAAGTGAGGGGAGGTATTTTGAAGAGGATTAATGGCAATGTGTATTTTACTGTAATGATTTAGAAGCATTCATGCATTCACTGTATTTTTTAATCGTACCACATGTGGCCTCATTTCCAAAGTGCGAACACTCAAGGGTTCTCGGGGGACAAATAGGATAATTGAGATGATATACTCCGCACTCAATAAGTAATTTGCAGTTGCCGTTGATTCCATATCCAAGCAATGGGGAGCTCCTGCACTTCTTCTGTCCATGTCAGTGGGGACTTTAGCAGTTGGTACCCAGGTTAGCAGCGGGTGACTCTTAACCATCCCTCACCTCTTCACTCCCTTATTTCTTTTTTCTGTGCCTCTTGTGCCCCATGCCTCATGGTACCCCCTCCTCCAGTAATGTCACTGAGCAACAGGACAGTAAAGTGTCTGGAGGTTTCTGACTAACTCTGAGGTTTTAGGGGGAGTCAGAGGGGTTCCCTTTTAGAGCACCCAGGTTTTTGGATGGGGTTACCAGCCTGTAATTATGTAGTCAGTGACTCTGCTGTGGAACTCCATTGTCTGTTACTTTGACAGTGAATACAGGTGGTGAAAACAAGGCTGTTCTTTCAGTCCTACAACAGTGGTCAAGAATTTGAAAAGTACTATTTCTATTTTGTCCTCATTTTCTATATAATGATAGCACTAGTGTGAGTCAGATTTGGTGAGGTTCCAACAAAGAGTTTTTGGCAGAGCCGACTCAAGACCAGAAGCCAAATTGTATGAAAATTGAGCACTGAAGCAGGTGGAGCTTTATTTCAGCTTTTAAGGAATTAGCTAGGAAAGAGGACAGACACTCTGACATTGACATTAAAGGAGACCTCTGTTAATGCGAGCTCTGGACAGCCCCTCTTCTTTGTCTTTACCCCATAATTTTCTTTTATGTGCTGTGTACAAGTCATAAATGTGAATTGCTTAATTAAATACTTGAGCCTCCCTTTTTAAGTGTGAGGAATCATAGTCTCTCCCAGGAAGAAACAGCTTTCTAGATGAACTGTGTGTTTTGTGTGTAAGGTGTGATTGAAATATACAGTGAATGTTTAAATTTTATAATTTACTACAGCACAAGATCCATGGCCGTGAATCCCCCTCAGAATACTCTCTCTCGCTTCAGACACACTTCCCCATCGTTCCTGCCACTTTCTGCAGCCATTCTAGAAGTTCTCTTTCCTGAGGTCTTTAGTTGTGCTATTGGCTGCCTTGATGTCCTGCATGGACTCAAAACATTCCCTTTCAGGGTCATTTTGACTCTGGGAGAAGAGCCAGATGTCGCCCAGTGCCAGATACAGAGAATCAGGTGGATGAGGGACATGCGGAATGATCTTGTGAGTCAGCCTTTTGGGTGGATGGCAGGCAGCACCAGCATTCACTGTGTTTTGTTTTTTAAAATCACATTTCACAAAGACACTCACGAAAGAGAACTTCCAGAACTGCTTCAGAAAGTGATGAAAATGATGTGATAAATATGTTTGAAGCAAGGGGGAGGATTCTGAGGCCGATTGAGTGGCAATGTGGCTCTCGCTGTAATCATTTTAAAAATTTTAACATGCATAGATTTCGATCATGCTTTGTAGAGAGAGTGCACTATTGGAGGTCTGCAGTGGAAGACAGGGACACGGAATGTTCCGTATTGTGGGGCAGAGAGATGGACTAATGAACATGTATCTGATTTCCATGAAGAGTCTGTAATTTTTATATAGAAAGAAGCCAACTCCATCTGGGCAAATTGATAATAGTGTCTTAGATCTTTTGCTTGGAAACAATCTAGTGAGTGGGTGCGGTGAAGCGAAGATGAAGAGGAGCCATATGCCAGGTTCCTCGTGTGTTCTGTGTTCTTTTATATCAGCTTGGAATTTTTCAAGGAATTCAACGTAAAAAGGTAGCATGATAGGGAAGTATTATGCAACCATTAAAATCACATCTCTCAGCCAGGCATTTAGCTCAGTGGCACAAGTGCCTGCATGGCAAGCATGAGGTCATGAGTTCGATCTCCGGTACCAATAAATAAATAAAATCACACCTCTCAACAGTTTTAATAAGGCAGTATACATTTAAAAATCAGGAATTTAAACTTCCTAATGGGTGTGTATGCACATCAAATAGTTACATAGAAAAAATATTGGAAGGAGATGAAAACATTAATCGTGGTTATCCCTGGTTGGCAGGAATTCTGGGTGATTTTTTTTTTATTCTCTGTATTTTCTAAACTTCTACAATAAGTGAGAAAAAAACGCAATTTCTCATCATTTGAGAACGCTTTGGAAAACAGAACCTAATCTGCATTGTGTAAATGAGTGAAACGTGTTTTGATCCTATTTTCCATTAAATTGCCTCAGTTGGTAATTAGTAAAATGCTCATGTGGGTACTGATTTTGTCGCTGTGGCTGTGTTTTGAGCCTGTCCTGTCCGGCGCTCTGCCCAGACTCTGTCTTTGCAAGGTTGTCTACGGGCAAGGTCATGGGCAAGGCAGGCACCGCCAGCATTATATTATTGCTCGATAGCTTCTGTTCATCATGGCCCTTTAACTTGAATTTCCTCCCGATTTTAGTGAGCTGGACATGATTTCCACGAGGGTGATGGACATTAAGCTTCGGGAGGCTGCCGAAGGCCTTGGCGAGGACAATGCAGGTAAGGCCCGGGTTTTCCCTGTGCGGGGAGGGGCTTTCGCTTGTGGGGCAGAGGGAGAGGCTGACAGAGGAGACGGGGCTTTGGGGAGAGGGGGTCAGACAGAGTGTGGTCAGACAGAGTCCCCCACTCTATGACCGGCACACGTACACATTATTCGAGCTACCCAGGGGCAGTGTTCCTTTCATTCTCTGCAAATATAGGGAACTTTAATACCATTGTCCTCATCCAGGAGGTAAACACATCTCCATGTTTGACTTAAAAGTGCAGGAAAAGGTGCTAAGTGGGTTCCTTTATCATCCAAGGTTCTCCAAAGGAATCAGTGGAACACAGCATGGGAAAGGCAGATCAGCCAGAAAAGTAATTCCATCAAGGGAGAGCCATTGACCCCTTTCTCTGGCGACTTTTATTCTCCTTCAGGAGGCCTTTATTATAGCCATTCCTGAGCTAAATTTTAAGCCCATGAATCATGATCTCAGAGCACAGTCTATCGGTTACCCAGGTCTGTGATTGGTCACTGCCATCCACATATCCTATTTATGTCTTCATAGAGTTGTGAAATTGACATCCAGAAACATTTCTTTCCCCACAATGTACCTTTTCTCTAGATCAGCCATTTATCCTCGCCTTATTTTGTCAATGACAGCCTCCAGCTCTCGTTTAAAGCCAAAATGCCAATAGTGATTTTCTTTGATTTAGTTCTGGAAAATAGCTTCTAGTGATATTAAATTCTAGCCCCTAGTCACTAGTTTCAGATACTAATTTCAGCAAAGACTTTATTTTATATATTATAAATAGATTTTCTTGTTACTGTAAATTAGAATCACTTTTTCTGTCACATTTCAATAGGTATCAAATAAACCCAAATATAAAGTAAGAGTTGTTTTTTTTAAAAGATTAATACCGAGGGAAAAAATGGAGTTTCAAATGCCCATTGTGGGGCCTTGAATTATTACTGATTTTAAGTAATTATTCTGAAGCAACCTCAATAAATGCTAATGTAGGATACTTACAGAGATCACCATGAAAAGTCAGTTTTAGAACAGAAGGAAATAAACTAAATGCTTACCCCCACCAATAATAGTGAGCCTAATGTTTTTGGACCAGCCCTCTCCCACTCGAAATTAAGAATTATCTAGATAAGAAATTCTTTGACACCACTCTGGAGGCTGAGGCAGGAGGATTACTGGGAGTTCAAGGCCAATCTGGGCTACAAAGTGAGTTCAAGGCCAGCCTGAACTGCATAGTGAGACCCTGTCTCAAAAAGACCAAAAAAAAAATTCTTTGAAACTATTTTTTAAAATAAAAAATCATGACAGAAGTGAGAGAGAAATGGTATCCCAGAAAGAAAGGAAGCACAGGATCTTTTACCAGTTTTGGAAATTTTAAATTTCAGTTTCATGTCCTCCTCAGGGAGAAGGGGAAAGAGGGTCAGGAAACAAAAGACAGGCCCTGCAGCAGGTGGACTGCTGAATAAAAAGCAATAAGCCAGGTGCTCAAGGAGCTACAGAATCTCAGTGGATGTGAATCACGGATCAGCCAACCCTGGGTGGATTTGCAGCTTACATGGGTATCACTTGGGTAACCAGAGAATTTTGACCCTTAGTTAGTGGAGCACCAAGCCTGGGTGTGATCCCAGGTACTTTGCAGAAGCAGAAACCTTCTCAAGAGGAAGCTTCCTCCCACCTATCTGTTATTGCAGAACATAACGTTTTCAGTTCTAAGACAAGCACACAAGGGATAACCAAGCATAGAAGGCAGCAGGGCACCATGGATAGGCACCAACATGCCATGAGTTGAATTTTGTCCCCCAGGAGGTCCTATGCTGAAGTCTCCAGCATCTCAGAACGCGCTCTTCTTTGGTAATTAGATTAGGCTTCTAGTCCAGTGCGGATGATGCCCTTACCCAGATGTCTGCAGCGAGACGCGTGAAGGGAGAACAGCCTTGGGCGGGGAGTGAAGATGGGGCTGGGGTGCCCGCATGCTCAGGGACACCAACGCTTGCTGGCAGACTCCCAGAAGTTGGGGGGCGTGGGGAGAAATGGGACAGACTTCTGTGTCATAGCCTCATGAGGAGCCAGCTGTGCCAGTACCACCTGGATTTTAGCCTTCTAGACTCTGGAGCTGTGAGACAGTTCATGTCTGTCGAAGTCACTCAGTTTGTGGTCCTGGCAGAGCCACCCTAGGGAACTAATGCATAGCAATAACAGACACTGAAGGTAGAGGTAGCAGAATAATCAAATACATGCTATACAATAAGCATACATAATTTTTGGAGATAATAAAAGTGATCAAAAATATCTGGAAGTCCCAAGAAACTATAAAAAGCAATATGGCAACCAAGCATGGCAATAAGACAGAAAACAAAACAAAGAAAGAAAGAAAACATAAATATGAAAGGAAGCAGTAAAACTACTGGCAGATGATATGATTATCAAAAATATGCATACAAGTATAAAACTATTTAGCAGAGTTGCAAAATATCAACTCACTGAAAATCAGTCGTATTTCTATACATTAGCAATGAATAATCGAACATTTGAAATATTTTAAGAGCACCAAAAATTTGAAATACTTAGGTATATATCGAATAAAATATATGCAATAGTATATGCAAATAACTGCTTTAAAGTTAAAGAGACCTAACTATATGGAAAGAGATGCTGTGTCCACGGACCAGAAGACGCGGTGTGGCTGAGATGTGACTTCTCCACGAGCGAGCTGCAGAGGCTGTGTTTAGTACGTACAGGTGTGTGCACTGTTTGAAAGACAGATGCAGAGCTCTGGAATGCAGTTAGCTTGATATTTAGAGCAGAAATATTGACCAGTCACCGTTTTTTATTTTTGTGAATATTCATAAACTTTTTACATAGGAAAGAGGCAAATCTAGAGGAACAAAATGAAAATAGTGTACAGAAGGTTTTGCCGTGAAATAGCCTGCAGGCAGTTGCAAAGGAATTGGTAAATACAAAGCAATCAACACCCCAGCAGAATTTTTTGGCAGATATTGGCAAGCTGATTCTAAATTTTATGTGAAAAAGCAAAAAACCTACAAGAGGTAAAACAATTTTGAAAAAGAACAAAATTGGAAGACTCATAATACCTGATCTCAAGACTTAATATAAACTACCGTAATCAAGAAGGTGAGGTATTGGGAAAAGGATAGATACATAGAGATAAATAGAACAGAATGGAGTCCAAACATAGGCCCACATAAATATGATCAGTTGATTTTTGACAAAGTTATAAAAGCTATTCAGTGGAAAAAGACTAACCTTTTCAGCAAATAGTACTAGAACTATTGGATACTCATATATAAAAACAATAAATATTTATCTGCATCTCACAGATTACATAAAAATTAACCCAAAATATGTAATATATTTATTTATATATATGTAAAACTCTAAAGCCTTTAAAAGAAAGCATAAGAAAAATACTTACAACCTAGGATTAGGTAGCAATTTTTAGATATGGTATGTCCATCCATGAAAGAAAAAATTGATAAATTGGATTTGATCAACATTTAAGATTTTTTTCTCTGTGAAAGCCACTGTTAAGAAAAATACAAGTTAAATTGTAAGAAAATATTTGTCAATTACATTCAATGAACTTCTATACATCATATACTTAAAACTCTCAGAATTCATAAAGAAAGCAAATCTAGTTACAAAACAGGCAGAAAATGTTAAAAGATGCTTTCTCTAAGAAAACACACAGATGGCAAATAAGCATATGAAGAAAAGCTCAACATCTGTAGTGATTAGGTAAATTAAAACTCTCATGAAGCACGCTGAACACCTCCTAGAATGTCTTAAAACAAAACCCAGTAACAAGTGCTAGGAGGGCGCATTGCAGGTGGGAATACACAATGGTACAGCTACTCTGGAAAATTTTCAGACATACACAGCTTATGACTCAGCTATCCTACTCCTAGGCGTTTACCTAGGAACAATGAAAATTTATGTTTATCCAAAAACCTATAGCAACTCTATTCGTAATTGCTGAAAACTGAAAAGCCAAGTCTCCTTCAGTTGGTTGAGTCGATACAATGAACTGCTTACTCAGCAATCCAAAGGGACAGACTGTGGGTAGACAGAATGACATGAACGAGCCTGTGCATGAAGAAAAACCCAAAATCAGAAGGCTACTGTTCCACTCGATGTATGTGACATTCTGGAAGAGGCAAAACCAGGCACTGAGAAGATATTAGTGGACGCGCAGGGTTAAAGGTAAGGGAAAGGTTTGACGACAGAGGGCAGCTCCAGAAAACTTCGGCGACTGAGGTTCCGTACAGTTCTGCGACTTGATTGCGGGGGTAATTATGCAACCCCGTGTATACTAGAGAGAGAGGTGAGGAGCACACTGTGGGGAGCACACCGAAGGCCTCATGCACACTAAGTGTGCACGCTACCACTAAGCTGCACCCCCAGCCTGAAAGTGATTTTTTAATGTAAATAAAATTTTCTGGAATTCGTTAAAAAAAAAAAAAAGACTCAATCTACAGATGTAAGAAACCCAGTGAATCCGGAAAAGGGTAAATAAAAGAAGGCAGTGCATGCAATGTGAAGCTGAAGAATACAGAAGCCCAATTAAAAATCTGAGCATCAGCCTGAGAAAAGGAAAATTACTTTAGAAGGGGCAGAAAGTTAGTTGGTGACTGATTCTTTACTAGTTCAGTAAAGTGATAGCTTCAGTGCATCCTTAGAAAAAAGAACTGCAAACCTAGCCTGTTATACCCAGGAAAGATGTTTTTCAGGAATGAGGAAAAAGTAAAGGCATTTTCAGACCAAGAAAATCTAAACTTGCCACCTTTAAGCACTCAGGAGAAAGGATTCTAAAGTAGTCTGCTGTGGGGTAGACGGTGTGGGGCACAAGAAGCAATGAAGAGCAAGGAACGTGACAGACAACGGCCACATCTATGTGACATGGGACAGCGTCTCGGGTATTTTTTAACAATCAGAATGAAAATAGTGGGACATAAAAATGGGATTACAGCGTCCAGAGATCCTTGTGTTGACGCCTCATAGAATGTGTAACATAATCGATCAAGTAACTACTGACCGCACAGGAACAGACGTGAGCCTTAGAGGCTATGAGTGGTAAGTGACTGATGAAAGAAAAGCGAGAGTATTAAAAGGGCACAAAAACATATGTTTGGAGGGCTGGGGATCTAGCTCAGTGGCCTAAGCACCTACCTGGCAAGCGCAAGGTCATGAGTTCAATCCCCGGTGCCGCAAAAAAAAACAAAAACAAAAAAACATATGTTTGGATACTGGACAAAAGGAGATGACAAAACTTTATTCATAGTAGTCAAAATAAAATTCAAGGCAAGAACATATTTAAAATAAAGAGGATCATTTCACAAAAGAATCAGTGGGCAAGAAAATAATTTAACATTCCTTGTAAAGTAGAAATTGACAACTAAAAGATAAATAGGAAAATCTACAAAGTGGGTTAGTTTCTTTCTGTGAAATTGACAACAAATGTATAAAATAATTTGGCAACACAAGAAAAAGACTATTGTAATTGACATATATAGAACATGGAAGAAAACACATTATTTTCAAACATCATAGGAACATTTACAAAATGTCTGTATAGCTGGGCATGGTGGTGTATACCTGTAATCCCAGCTCTCAGGAGGCTGAGGCAGAAAGATTGCCATGA